>RJWM01005632.1:0-90441 GCA_004363535.1 Dasyprocta punctata
ATTTTCACAGCAACCCAGTTACTGTGCATTAATGTTCCTGTTTTACCAGTGAGAGGTTTGTGGCCCAGAGAAGTGACATGGTTTTCCAATTTAGGAAACGAGGATTAGGACCCAGGTGTCTCAGGCTCATAGCGGTAGAGTCTTTCCTTTCAGAGAGACTGTATGAAAGATTATTTTTATATTATTTGTAGATTTACAATCTTTTTTTTTTTAATGTTACTGAGGAACAAATCTAGGACATAGCACATGCTCTAGGCAAGCACTCTATCACTGAGAGCTACATCCTCAGCCTAGCTTTGAGGGTAAGGTTCACACTATCCTCATAGGCCATGCCACGGGAATATGCTTAATGTGATGAATGAGTAAGGACTAGAGTAGAATACATGGCATACAGGGACTTAATTCCAACTCAGATTTTGGGGGAAAGTATAGTGTGAGTGAGGTATTAAATAAGGGTCTTATCCCAAGATGAAGACTTTGCTCTTTCTAAGCATGGGGTTTGGGGTGAGCATTCTGGTACCGAGGCATCCTTGACCTCCCTGGAGAAGGACCACATGGGTGGGTCAGCCAGTCTTGTGTCTTTCTGTTCCTGAGAGCAGGGAGGACCCTCTGAGACCATCTAAGCCAGCTGTGGCAAACCTATGGCACACGTGCTGCAGCAGGCTGTTTGTATCGTTATAACTCTGAAAGGTTACCATCTCTGATCTAGGCCAGTGCGTCTCAGATTGCCCTGAGGAGCTCTGCAGTAGGCTTATGCTTATTAAACATACCTCCATAGACCTTGCCTCAGGATTCTAAAATGACTGGAGTGGGGGCTAGAGAATTAATGTATTTTGACCAACTCCCCAATAAAGTTTGAGAGCCAAGAATACAGAAACACTTTTCTGCTTTAAAAACAGGGAGTTTAGGGTACAAAGGGATGAACCACGTATCACGTTAATGAATGAACCGGTCTTGAACTCAATTCTTTGAGTTGTCTTCTGGTGTACTATTCTTGCTGATCCCATGATGCTTAGTTTAGTTTAGTTTAGTTTAGTTTAGTTTAGTTTAGTTAGTTAGTTTAGTTTAGGGTCTTGCTGTGTATTTCAGGCTGAACTCACTTTGTAGCCCAGGCTGGCCTTGAACTCCTAGCGATCCTCTTGCCTCGGCCTGCTGAGTGCTGGGATTATAAACGTGTGCCACCATGCCCAGCTGCTTAGTTTATTTTAAAAAGTTGTTACAGCTGGGCCTGGTGGTGCACACCTTTAATCCCAGCACTCAAGAGACTGAGGTGGGAGGAGTGTTGTGAGTTCAAGGCCGGCTTGGGCTACAACGTGAGCCCAAGGCCTGCCCGAACTACATAGTGCAGCCCTGCCTCAAAAAGCTAGGGCTGGACCTGTCTGACAGGCATGAGTTTGTGAGTTTGATCCCTGGTGCCACCAAAAAAAAAAAAAAAAAGAAAAGTTGTTACATAGCCATAACTTTTATTATCCTAAATCCAAACTCCTATTGTCATCAGGGGTCAGAAGGGTATAGGACCTCTTTAAGAGACAGGAGTGACTGACTAGGAAAGGAGGCAGGAGCCTGTGCCTGTCTTCCCCTGTCCTGGAAACAAGCTGGTAGATGTCTTTGTTGGGAAGGTGACGGTTCACTGGCTGAGGACCAGCTGTAAGCATGAAGCCTCAGAAGACCACCTTGGTGGCCAGCTGCTGGATAGGCTTGGATGAATCCCTTCAACTTCTGTGGGTTTTCTTACTTTAACTCAGTGAGAATGGGGTGAATGGGGAGTGCATTTGAGGCCGTGCTGCTCCTCTTTCCTTACTCAGTTTCACTTTGGATCGTTTTCTGGCTTGAGAAGAGTATGAAGCGATCTTCTGTGGCAGGGTGTGTAACACTGGGTAATATGGGGAAAGCTCTTAATGCTAAGAGCATGAAATAGGCACTGCTGAACTGGGCTGGGTCCCAGCTGTACCACTGATTGTGTCATCCTTCTGAACTTCAGTGTCCTCATCTATAAAATAGCATAAATTTACACCCCACAGGGTTATTCTGAAATAGAAAAGGAAATGACAGGGCTTTACAGATTGTAATGCACTACTCAGTTCCAAAGATTGCTCTGTAGAATACCAGTTCTGCAGGATTTACACATGGGTTTGTGTAACAAAGAGGCCTTTAAACAAGAAACTGCTGAGGGACACCAAATGAAACCAGTGGTTCTTAGCTCAGTCCTACTGTCTCCTGTTCCCTGTGTCTTTCTGAGAAGAAAAAAGTATATTCAGGATTCCCCAATGAAACTTTTTTCCTTGCACTGAGAATACACTTTTGAAAGCCCAGGGCTAGTTAAAAAGGGGTATAGCTCACATGTATTGAGAGGCACTGTATGCTAAGCCCCTTTATTTCTAGCATCTATTAATCCTTAAAATATCCTATGAAGGTATTGCTGTTGTTATCTCCATTTACAGATAAAGAAAATTGACAGAGAGGTTAGGTGAATTGCACAAGATTATGCAGTCAGTGAATTCAGAGCTGGGATTCCAGCACAAGTAGTCTGGCCCCAGAGCTCACTTATTTAACAACCACACTCTGCTGCTTTCCCTATGTACATGTTGGATGGTATTATTATTAGTATTCTGAAGCCAAAGATAATATGTATTAGGGCCTTGTTTAGATATATTAAACAGATTGCATATCTCTTTTCCATAATGCTTGGGACCATAAGTACTTCAGATTTTTGCAGTGTTTTTGGATTTTGGAGTGTTTGCATAGATTTTTCTGGTTGAGCTTCCCTAATCCAAAACCCTGAAATCCAACTGCTTCAAAATCAGAAACTTTTGAACACTGGTACTTAGCCATGGATCCATGTGTCCTTGGGCTAGAGAGTGGGACATCTGGCTTCTAAACTGGAACCTTCCTTGTGGTAACGAGGAAAGAGCAGTGACCACTTGGCACAGAAGCCAAAGCAAGCTTAAAAATGGGTGATATTGAGAAAGGCAAGAAGATTTTCGTACAGAAGTGTGCCCAGTGCCACACTGTTGAGAAGAGAAGAGAGGCAAGCACAAGACCAGACCAAATCTTCATGGTCTGTTTGGGAGGAAGACAGGTCAGGCTGCTGGATTCTCTTACACAGATGCCAACAAGAGCAAAGGCATCACCTGGGGAGAGGATATTTTAATGGAGTATTTGGAGAATCCCAAGAAATACACCCCTGGAACAAAAATGATCTTTGCTGGCATCAAGAAGAAGGGAGAAAAGGCAGACTTAATAACTTATCTCAAAAAAGCTACTAATGAGTAATAGTCACTGCCTTATTTATTACAGAACAGAAATGTCTCATGGCTTTTTTATGTGTACCATAATTTAATGCTGTCATACACCAGAATGCAGATCATGAGTGGCTGACAGAATATTTTTGTTGGACAGTCCTGATTTAAGTAAAATTGGCTTGTAGTTAAATGGATTTTTTTTTCAAGTTTTGATAGTAATTCCAATTCTGTAAATACTATCACTGTTTTCCCTTTCTAAATACATGGTTGGACTTGATTAGTAATGTTTGACTTTTCACAAAGATTGAGAATGTCATCTCAAAACCTGCTTGAAGGTTGGTTTTATATTTAGATTTATATAACTGGTTAAATACTGAGGAAATCCTTCATTATTCTCAAAACCAAAGAAGACTCCCCTGTTTCAATTTGTGTTTATTAGCCTGTTAAAGGGAGTGGTTGAAGACAAGGAGCAATGTCTGTATTTTTGGTCTTGACTATGCCGATTTAATTAGAATTCCCTGTATCTAAAAAGTACTGCCTTTTACTTACTGAGAGGCATTTTAGTGTGGTGTATGTATAACAAATAAAGACTGTTTAACATTTCTCACATTTTATAGTTGATCTGTAAGTTAAGATCCTTTTAAAAGTTAGCATGATATAGCTGGGAGTTTGGCTCAGTGACTTAAGTGCCTGTCTGACAGGTGCAAGGTTATGAGTTCAAGCCCCAGTTCCGGGGGGAAAAAAAAATCTCATAAAAGTTAGCATGATCTAATAACAAGTTAGATTTGACTTTTGAACTCTTTCGGTCAGACAGTTATCATTCAGAACAGTATTTAAATAACTGTTTTAAAACACAAGACTGAAACTACTGTTGTATGTGTGATTGGTAGTGGTGCTTCCTGTCAGCTCATTAGAAAGGTTAAAGTGGGGAAAGTACAAATGAGCACAAATTTGTGTGTGACCATAATACTTAATTAAAAACAAAATCAGATTGAAAAAAAATCAGAAACTTTTTGAGCACCATAATGGTACACAAAAAGTTTTGGATTTTAGATTTCCAACTTTCAGATTAGGGGCATTCATTAGACTCATATTTATTGATTCAAGAAGTATTTACCAAACAATATTTACATCCAGACACTGCTGGGCTCTGGGGTTCAACTGTAGAGAAGGTAGTCGCACTGCCTTTCCTCATGGGACTTTGGTCAGGTGGGAAAAATAGTCACCTTAGCAGGTGGTTGAAATAGAATGTAAGGAACACTGTACAACTGTATAGTAATGCATCAGTTGACAAACACTTGTGTTTGCAAATAATTCAGTTCACAAGCGAAGCATTTGGCAAATTTTGCTTCCATCCACCAACTGTTCCACATCAGGTGACATTGTGTCTTCCTGTAATAAGTTTCAACAAACATTCACCATACATTTCAGGGACCTATCATAGTATTTTCAAAATCCCACAGGCAAAAAAGGGTATTGGGAAGGAGAGAGTGAGACATGAGACCTAGAGGTGAACAGTTCTTTTCATGGACATTCCTTATTAGTTGTGCTGTGATGCCGGTACTCTGCTGACAATTGAACCAAAATAACCCCCACTGTGTTCCTTGAGATTATCTGCTTTTTTTTTTATCTCCAGAAGCTACCCACCATGCTTTTAGTGCTCATTAAATATTGTTTGTTGAATGAATGATAGGTTTTCATCGTAAAATGGATACATCCTTCTTGCTTTCTTGAGCCAACTATCACTTTTCCTCAGGTCCATCATTATATCCAGCAGTTAATGTCCTATATGGCAGTTCAGTGATACCCTTATGGCCTTTTCAGGAGCTGCACTCCGAATTCCTTTTTTTAGTTTTTCATTACCCTTTTCTTTTCCCTCCCTGCCTGTCCAGGGCTTGATTGTAATCATTCTGTTTGATTCTAAAGCATCTTCCCTAGCCTTCTTACTTCCTTCTGTTTATCTGCAGTAAGCTAGAAACAAGATCACCAGGTATGATTTGCTAGATTATTTGTGACTAAGAGTTGGTAATCTCAGATTGAGGGCCTAAAGATCTCTTAGGGGAAAAGTGTGGACCCAATGCACATGGCACTTGTATGTTAGCTGCTCAGAGGCTTCTTCTTTCCTGTTCTTCCTGACCCAAAGAAAGGCCATACAGCCCCTCAGGTGTTGGGCTAAGCAGTCAGCATCTGGGATCCCTCTTGGGAGTAGAAGAGCTAATCCACCATTGACTCTGTAGACCACAGAGAGTGTGGTCTGGTCTCCAGCTACAGGCTCCCACAACCTCATTCTGGCCAAACATTTAAAGTGCTTCCTAGCATATCCAATAGGGTGCCAGCTACAAACCTCAAGCCATTTTCTGATAAGGAGAGGTTCTACAGGCAATGTACCTGCACCTTCACCTAAGCAAGAAAAGGAATAAGAGAGCCTAGGCTGGCCCCAGAACATCTAGACTGTGCTTCTTTATCTGGGCTCTGATTCTCCCATTTGCAACATGATGAAAGAAAGAAAGACTCAGATTAGACCTGGGTTCTGAACCCGGGGCCTCACGTATACTAGGCATCTGAGCTATGTTTCCAACCTTCCTCTGGCTTTCCATAGCATCCCATTGTACTTCTAACATAGCGTTTATCTCAAACAATACTTTCAACATCTGTTTATTGTCTGCCTCCCAGCTGATTCATTTCATATCCCAAAGATTTATCCTGACACATATTAGATGTCTGTAAATGTTCATGGAAATAACCAGTCTCTTGATTTGCCTCTTCTTGCCCAGCACAGGTGGCCAGGCACATAGCATAGGTGCAATTTAATGTGGTAAGTAGGTAGGTGAGTGAGCGAATTGAAATGCCAAAAGAAAGTAGATGAAATTGGTGGCTCGTGCATTTGTTGCTAATTTAAGGGTTTATGTTGCTGTCTCCCCCAGTCCTGGTCACCCGAGAGGATGATTTCAATAACCGACTAAACAACCGTGCCAGCTTCAAAGGCTGCACAGCCCTGCACTACGCTGTCCTTGCTGATGACTACCGCACCGTCAAGGAGCTGCTTGATGGAGGTGAGAGCTGACTGGAGGATGGGGCAGGTCAGGGTTGGTAGAGCAGAGAATACTTTGCAGGTTCTCCAACCTGGAAATGCCAGGTTTTCCCAGTACCCTGTTAGTCTCTCTGAGCTAGACATGCCTTGAGAGTGAGTATACTTCCCAAGACTGACCATATGCACATGAGATTTGCTTTCCAGTGGGTAATGCTTTGCCGATGGTACCTGCATGTATATATGATGCTCCTTGCCAGCCAGCCTGTCTACAAAAGCTATTGTTGCTCTCCTCAAAAATGTTCTCTCTTCCCCGCTGTGATTTCTAGAGCTGGACCAGGAGAAAGTCTCTTCAAATCTCCACTGATGCAGGTCACAAAGATGGCCTTTTTGATCCCACCCTAACCTGTGTCCTTTCATTACTCTTGAGTTGGGATATCCCAGTCTTTCCTCTCGTTGCATTCATCACAATCTGAGATTATCTGTATTTGTTCAGTAGCCTTCTCCCTAACACAAGCCTCGACTCCCTCAAAACCAGAACCATGGCTGACTTGTTTAAGTGTCCTTTAATGTTTATACTTAGTAGTGAGTACTCAATAAATGTTTGCTAAGTGGTGGATACTCTCCCTTTTAAGATTGTCACTTTAATTAGAGGGATATTATGTGCCACTCCAGACTCAGATCCTATCCAAGTCTGGTACAGTTACCTGCCAGACAACCCCCCAAGCAATCACTTTCCCTCCTGCTTCCCGTTTTCTCAGCCCAACCTATGGGAGAGCCAGGGAACTATCTTGCCAGCAAGTGTGGGGAGCAGGCTCATGAGTGAGTACATGGCACAGACCACCTGTTTACACCCTCTCTGCCTCCCTGCCACTTCTTGAGAGCGTGTACCTATAATGAGGGCTGGACCCCAGGGTCCTCCTTGTCAGGCATCATTCTTCATGGGACCAAAAGCCAGAAGTCTTTCCTCTCGTTGCATTCATCACAATCTGAGATTATTTGTATTTGTTCAGTAACCTTCTCCCTAACACAAGCCTCAACTCCCTCAAAACCAGAACCATGGCTGACTTGTTTAAGTGTCCTTTAATGTTTATACTTAGTAGTAAGTACTCAATAAATGCTTGCTAAGTGGTGGTGCTACTCTGATGATTGCCCTTTTCCTCCCGGCAGAAACCGCTCCAACAGCTTGTTGGATGGCATTTCTTTGAGTTCTGTCAGAGACTGAAGGATCTTGCTTATTCCTCACCCATCCATTCTCTTTTACTTCTGCTCTGGCTGGTGGGAATATCTCTGTAATGAGCTGAGGTCATTGTCTCTGTAACTTCTGCTATCATTTTTTCAAAAACATGTATTCACAGAAAGTTTTGTTTTTTTTTTTTTTTTTTTTTGTCCTAGAGCTTTTGTCTGTCAGGGCCAACATCCTAGAACATCTTCTAGCCCTTGTGATATCCTTGGTGCTAGAGTCTTCCCAAGAACCCCTCTAATCCTGTCACCTCCTTTCAGCCACAACCACACTGGCTTTAGATCCATGACTGGCCCATACCCACAGTCTCCACTGGACCTGCCTCAGAAGTATCTTGGTCTGGGGATGCAACTGTGAAAGAAAGGACTACTCCTCCATGTGGTGACAGTGCCTGGGATGACTAATAATTTTAGGACAGGGACTCACTGCTCTCAGAAACAAAGGCTTAGAAAATGTCCCCAAGCAGGATGCTTCTTACTTTGTCCTGTGAAAACCTCTCCAGTGAGATATTTGTTGCTAAGAACTGGGGTGGGAACTATGGGGTTTCTCTCTGTGGTGCCTTAAAATCAATCAGTACTCCCAGCTATTGTCTCATGGTTTACATCCCAGCTTTCCCCAGCCCCTAAACAGAGTTCACTTTACAAGGAGCCCCTTGAGCTCGCCTTCCAGATCGAACACCTTTGAAAGGAAGAGAGGAGGGCCTTTTATGAAACTCACTCCACCCTCACCCCCAGGCCAAGGCTGGCCCTTTGAGCCATTCCATGGCCATGGTTCTTGCCTGGTGACTTGGAACAGCTGCCCTGAGCCCCCACTTTTCCATTTCTCCCACCTGCCTTTTTTAGCCAGCATCCATTTTGCCCCCTACCCTAGCCTCCCAGCCTCAGAGGCTAAAACCATTAACTCACTTATTTCTCCCTCCCAGACCTGAACAAGTTGCCATCACTCAGGGCCTGCAGGCCTGCAAACTTCTGACCTCCTGCTCCTCCTTGAACTCTCTTGGTCACTGGTGTTTGTGACTAGCCAACTGAGAGGCAGCATCCTGCTTTCTTGCCCTAGTGGCTGTTGCCAAAGTCTTTTGACCTCAACTAACCTTCTCCAAAAGTTTGTCTTCTTGCCCATCAACTTTCTTAGCCTGTACTTGCCACCAGCTCTGCTGTGGCAGTGTGGAAGAAGGTTCTGTTTGTAGATCCAAGGCAAGCCTAGACGTAGAGGCCAGCCTGTGCTTTTTGGTTCCACACAGAACCCTTCTGGAAATTGCTTAGTCCATAAGGATTTAGGTTTCTTGGATCTTAGAAGATTAGAAGTAGAAGAGTTAGCTGCTCTTGTTCTCTGACCCGAAGTCCCCATTTGAGCTGGGAAGCTCAGACGGTAGTTATCAGGCTGATAATGCAGATGCCCTCCAGCCCAGTAGGCAGCATCATGGAGTAATGGGAAAGAGACTTCAGGCTTCAGAGTCAGGCCAACCTGGATCTGAATTCCAGCACTACAACCCCCTATTAGCTGGGTTGCCTTGGACATGTTACTTTAACTCCGTAAACCTCAGTTTCCTCATATGTCAAGTGACACCTGCTTAATAGGGACAATTTAAGATTAATAATAACATCAGTAAAACCCCTGGCAGACACATGGTAGACCATCCCCCCACCGCCATGATAGGTAGTTATCTTTATGACCTAAATACAGAAACTAGACTCTCATTCTGGCAGCTTTACTCCCATTCCTCTTAATTCTGTCTCTGCCTACAACGTCCCCACCCTGCCTAGAGTGCTATCGTATCCCCGCTCTTCTCAGCTAAATTCTTAGACCAGTGGTGGCAAACCTGCAGCACACGCGTCGCAGCAGGCTGTTTGTATCATTGAAAGCTCTTAAGTGGTTCACCATGACTGCCTTGAACTCATGGGAAGGCCTCTGTCTCTTGGGAAACCTCATCTACTCTGAAACTTCCTCCTCTGAATTTGTGAAGTGTTGGACCAAGGTGCAGCACAGATTGTTCAGGGTTGCTTCTTCATCTTCAGATAGCCCCATAACATAATGAAAAGGGCAAAAGCTTTGGAGTTAGACAGACCTGGCTATAAATCACACCCCTGTTATGTGATTCTGCTGTCTCTGAGACGGTGGACCTCAGGGCATCCTACCATAAGACAGATCAGGCAAACTTCCCCTGACACTAAGACCATCAGAAGACACAGGTGTAGAAACAGTGCATGATGGTGAAGTAGGTACTCTGGCAGGGAACTGGACAGAGGGGCCTCTGGAGACACAGAAGTAATGCAGTCTTCTGCCTGGTGAGCAGATAGTTGGAATCCATTACAAAAAGTTTCCCAAAGAAAGAAGTGCTTGAGTCTTATCGGGAAGGATAATGGGAATTTTCCAGATAGAGTGCTTTGGAAGAGTTTTAAATTAACTGGTGCCAATCTTCTGCTCCCACCCTCTGCAGAAGAGCAAGTATATAAGCACGTGCTTTTTCATCTGTGAAGGCACTGCATCCACACCTGACTGCTGCAGGAGAGAGGGAGGGAGGGCAGGATGACTGGAAAGAGGAGTGATCAGGAAAGGTGGCTGGAGCCTTCTACCTCAGCTCCCTGGAGCTGACTCATCCCTATACTGCCAGGGCTCTTAAGATGCATCAGCAACCATTTCCTCTCAGGAATGTGAGCCCACTGGGAGTTCTCTCTTCATAAAACATATCACTAATCGTGATAGCCTTTTTTGACCAGAGTTCCTTCAGAAAATTGAGCCCTAATGCTCCAAGGAATCCGTTGCACACAAGGAATTAACCTCTCTCCCAGATATCTAAAGTGATACTAAGTATAAGCCATTTGGGAGAATCAAAAAAACCTTTACTCATAATTTGCTAAATGTGGCTCAGCAGAGCCCAGGTTGAGAAAGCTGCAAGAAAAGAACATGAATTTTGGCATCAGGACCTGAATACCAGTTCTGCCACTTAGTGGCTTCGTGACCCTGGACAAGGGACTGAGTGCCCTGAGGTTCTTTTTTCTTTCCTGAAAATGGGGTGATGGCACCTACCTTTTGCAGTTTTGTAAGGGTTAAGACGTGTACGGTGAAGGCTGTGCTTATAACTTCAAAGCACTCAGCACACACTTGTTTGTTTTTTGTTTTGGTTTTGGTTTTGGTTTTTTGTACTGGGAATTGAACTCAGGACCTTGCGCTTGCCAGGCAGGCACTGTGTCACTGAGCTATATCCCCAGCCCTAGCACACACTTGTTTTTTAAAAAAAATAATAACCATTCTTTTTCAACTGCTTTTAAAAGTTTCTCTTGTCTACCCCTCACCTAATTTTTTTCCTACTGCTGCCCTGACCCCCCCGCCACACACACACACCCTGTAGTGTACTTACAGTGTTCTTATCTTCGTGCCCTTCTTGTTGTTGTTGTGTCCTTTTAAGACTTTGTTTCTCAAGGTGGTGGAATTCTTTCTGCCAGTCAGTCCCCAGCTCTCTAGTTCCCTCCCTTTCTGAGGTCTTGCTTCTCCCTGGGTCTTGGACTCTTCCCACTTACGAGACCAAGGCAAATTGAAGGCAAAGTCTGTGTCCTTTTTTTTTCTCCATCTCCTTTGCTCCAGTGCACCATACATTGTTTAGCACATTTCTAGATGTACTGTTAAATCTCCATAGCCACTGTAGGTCTTCCCTTGGATGATGCGATATTTTGCTTCCTGGCCCTCCCACTCTTGCTGTCCTTATGTGTCTGGTCTTTTAGAGCTTCCCATACAAACCACCTCTTCTACTAGCTATCCTTCTCCTTTTCATAGTTCAGTGCCACTTCCTTTACACCCCTTTGTGTTCCTTTCTCAGAAGCACTCGGGCTTTCTGAAACCTAATACCACTTTCCCCACAGCTTCCCTCAGCCTTTTTCCTGCCTGTTTTCGTGGCTCTTCCTTGCCCCCTCTGCAAGGCTCAGCTAGGTTCAGTCACCATCAACTGAGTCCTTAAATTCCCCACCAACTGCCTGAGGCAAAGAGCCTTTCCAGTAAACATCCTTCTTTAAACAGCCTGCTGGCTTATTATCAGGACCTAAAACTTGGAGTTCCATTTCTTGTTCCACTTCACAGTCTGTCCATCTGTCTGTACTGCCTGCCACATGTTGAGCGGTCCACTTTCTTTGCCTCAGGCTATCCTACTTGAAAATTCATAGTCTGATTCTCACTAGCAATGCAGATCACTGGGCCAAGGATTGGAAATTCTAGCTCTGTCCCCAAGAAATCTTTGTTATTTGAGCAAATTGTTTCTCCTCTATAAAACAGAGAAGTTAGGGTGGCTGATTTCAAGGACCCTTCTAGCCCAACATCCCCAGACAGTTTTCCTTCATCTGTCAAATGCTTGTGAGCACCCGGGAAATAAACATGAGCCAGATATGGTCTTTGCCCTTAAAAAAATGCATAGTTTAGTGAGAAAATCAGACATTTAACACAGAATTGCTCTCTGGAAGGTGCTGTGGGATCACAAAAGAAATGACCTTTCAGATCTCTGGGGAGGGCAAGGACAGCTGAATACCGTATAAGAGATAGTATTTGCAGTGAGTCTTGAAGGATGAACATAATTTTTCTTGGTAGATGAGAAAGAAAAGCGGAGGAAACGCCACATTCAAAGGCATGGGACATGAAGCAGAATACTTCAGGCAGGTAGTTCAGAAGAACTGAGTTTATAGGATGGATAAAAGAATCAGAAGGCAAGAGTGGAGAACAGGACTTTTACCCAAAGGAAAACCACTACAAGTGAGTGAAGGAATGAAACAGGCTTTATGTATAATGTTTAGAAATTCCTAAAATGTTTTTCAGTAGCTAAATGGACAAATAAGTTGTGGAAGGGTCACACAGAAGAATAATATACAGCGGTGAGAGGGAATGAACATTTGCTTTGCACAACATGGCTGCATCTCACAAGGCATACATTCTGATCACAAGCCAGCCAGAATATTTAACTGTATGTCTGTATTTAAAGTTCAGAGTAGACCAAGCACGTAGTAACTGGAAGAGAGCACAGGGGCTTCTGGGGTGCTGAAACGTTACCTAGTTGTGTGGTGTGTTCACATTGAGCTATACCCTTACTACTTTTTGTACTTTTCTGTATATATTGTACTTCATACTTTCTTTCCTTCCTCCCTTCCTATTTTTGAGTTTCCATGGTCCAGTTTTATAAATACACCCCTTGCTTCTTTCTCCCTTCTTTGTACTCTTCTCACATGTTAACTCTAGTTAAACCCAGCCTTCTCAGCCATACTTGGTGGTGCATGCCTGTAATCCCAGCATTCAGGAGGCTGACAGGAAGATTACGGTGAGTTCAAGGCCAGCCTGGGCTACATTGTGAGTTCAAGGCCAGTCTGAACTACATAGTGAGACCTGTCTCTAAACAAAACAAAACAAAACAAAAAAATCCAGCTTTCTCTTTAATTTATGTCTATATCTGAAGAGCTGGATATTACTGGAAGAAAACCTCACGACTGTGCTAACCAGGCTCATTCCCTCACTTTCTTATTTTGCATTTATGACCATAAAAATCTCCAAACAGTCACCCCTACTATACTTCACAAGCAAAGTTATTTTCTTATTCTGAACCAAGACAGTTTTTTATACCTTCTTTCTCCTTAGATCTCTAGGCCCTTCCTTCCCTAAAACAAGATGACATCATTTATTTCATGAAGAAAGTAGACTGAAGTCAAAAAGAAACCACTTCATCTTCCCACCATCACTTCCAGTAGCCTATCTGTTCTCTGTATGCCTCCTTCCTTCCTGTCAGTGGAAGACATTCCTAGACCAACTCCTTTTTTCTCTTACTTCCTCAAGGACTTTGCTTTTCTAATTATTATCCACCTTTTCCTGCGTACTGTCTTTCCCTCTCCCTTGTGGACTGTTTCCATCAGCGTAAAAATGTCCCTTAATCTCATTTTTTTTTCTTTTGGTTTTTTGAGACAGGGCCTCACTATGTAGTTCAGACTGGCCTTGAACTCACTTTGTGGCCCATTCTGGCCTGGAACTCATAGTAATCCTCTTGCCTCAGCCTCCAAAGTGCTGGGATTACAGGCATGGGCCACTGCCTCTACTTCATCCATTTTAAAAAACAAAATCAAACCACAAACTTCCCTTGGCCCAGCTCTTACCTCATTCCTCTGTATTCCTTAATGTCTAAAATCCTCAAAGGAATGATTGATAAAATCACTTACTCTCCACTTCCCCATCTCATCTAGTTCCTTCCTGATTCTTCATGTCAATATGGCAAAAATGATACCATCACCTTCTTAGTCAGGGTCATTCTTCAGTTACCTTGTTCTCTTACACTCCCTATCGAGTTCTTCAGTAAGTTTTATCAATTGTCCCTCTAAAGTGCATCTTGAATCCACCTGTTTTTGCCATTTCTATTGTTGTAACTCAAATTCAGGCTACCATTGTCTCTCTTGGACCATCACCACAGCTTCATATTTGTACACTTTCCACTCTTGTCTCAATCCATTCTCCAAATGAGTGCCAGAGTGATATTTCTAAGACATAACTCATGTCATTCTCCCTCAAAAAGCTTTCCTTTGGCTTGCCATTGAAGCCACAAATAAAATCTAAATTCCTTACCAGAACCTAGAAGGTCTTATGTCACCTAGACCCCTGCAACCTCATTGCTGTCTACTATCACCTACTCACACCCCTTCCTGGGCTTTTGTACCTACCTCTCCCACAAACTGGAACACTCTTCCTTTTGGGACAGCCACCTCATCATTCAGGTCTCAACTAAGATGTCCCCTCTTACAGAGATCTTCCCTGACAATCTTAGTAAAAGTAGCTCCCTGACGTGTTCCATCATATTAGCCTATTTTACCTTCTCTGTGACACTTACCATTCTCCGAAATGATCATGTTTGTTTATATCTATCATCTGTCTCCTCCACTAGCAAGTGAGACCCTGTAGTCACAGTAACTTCATCTCTTTATCTTACCACTTTATGCACAGCTCCTAGGGAAAAAATAGCCAGCATATGGTAGGTGATTTTGTGTGTATGTGTGTGTGTATGTGTGAGAGAGGGAGAGAGACAGACAGACAGACAGACAGGGTCTTGCTCTGTAGTCCAGGCTGGCTTTGAACTTACTATAGCCTAGGCCAGCCTTGAGCTCATGGCAGTCCTCCTGCCTCAGCCTCCCAAGTGCTGGGATTACAGGTATGTGCCACCATGTCCAGCCTGGTGGGTGATGAATAAATAGCTGTTGACCAGCCAGACAACCTTGGGACACTCTTTTCCAGATAGATAGGAGGCAGTTGGACAAATGGGTCTGAGGCTCAGGAGACAGGACTTTAATTTGAGCATGAAAATTTGAGCATTGTCAGTGCCTTAGGGATAGCTGAAGCTGACTCAGTATGAGAGTTGTCCATGGAAAACTGTAAGCTAAAGAGACTCAAAAACAGAACCTACATTTCAGATATGAGCATAAAGAAGAGGAGCCACTGGGTGCGGTGGCTCACATTTATAATCCCAGCACTTGGGAGGCTGGAGCAGGAAGATCACTTCGAGTTCTGGCCTGAGCTACATAGTGAGTATACAGTGAGACCCTGTCTCAAAAAATCCAAAACTAAAAAGGAGGAGCAAAAAAATAAATAAATAATAAATAAAATAAAATAAAAATAAATAAAAAGGAGGAGCCATACAAGAGATTCCAGGAAAGCAGAAGTAGTAGTAGAGAGCAGGGGGAAAGTTCATTTAAGACAGTACTTCGTACAGTGTGAAAGACTTGTCTCTTTGGTGGTGGTGGCAGGGGTGGTAGCATTTGAATGTGTGGTCTGTCATGGGCCAATACTTTGTAAAATAAAATAAAAATTATTTTAAAAATGATATTTTTATAAGGCATACAAAGTACAGGCCCAAATTTGTCATAAAATTTCATAGATCTAAAATTACTCGGACAAGTTTCCAGGTACTCTCAATGTCTGTATTTATCTCATCAAGGACTAATGACAAAGTTCACAAACTGGCGCTAATTCACAGATCCCATGTTAAGCATCATTACTCCAGTGATATTCCAGGCAGAGAAGAGACAAATGAACAGAATATGGCCTCTGCCCTGTAGCAGCTTAAAGTGTAGATGTGCAGATAGTCCAAGGACACACATAGCCATGTTGTATGACAGAGCAGTCAGGCCATCGGCATCAGGGACTGACATCTGCCCCAGCTCTGCCACTGTGTCACCCCTCGTAGATCACAGCCCCTCCCTACTATCACTTTTTCACCTGTAAAATGAAGAGATCATGTCAGATGCCTCAATGCCAGAGGTTTCTTCTTTGCATGTAGTTGCTAAAACCCAAGTGTCTCAGGAAAGACTTGCTCACAAATGCAAGATTGCCTCTGGAGAAGATGAATGTATTCTAAAATTAGAATATGGTTTTGGTTATTGTATATATATAAAAGCCATTGAATTTGTATCCTGCAGTGGGCAAACTTTATGGTATCTCAGTAAAACTGTTGAAAAAGAAAAAGAAAATCTTTGATTCCACTCAAAACCAGAAAACACTGGCTTGAATGGGCAACTGGTTGCCTAAGAGAAGGCCAGAAAGCCAGAAGGGCCTGGTAGACTCTACAGCTAGTGTGGCAGATAAGATGAGCTCCTCTATTGCATGTGTAAGGGTCCTTTTAATGCTTACTATTAAAAAGTTATCTAGGGTCCTTTTAATGGTTACTATTAAAAAGTTATCTGTAAACTCTCTTTTGCCCTTACTAGTCTTTAAACTGATTTCCCTGTTGTTATTTTAACAAATACTGTATTCCCCCCATCCTTGCAAGCTTAAGGTCTGGCAGAATAGAGACATTAGGCAAATAATGACAAAGTTATTCACTAATTTGTTAACTAATAACAAATACTATTATGGAAGACTAGAGGGTACTGTGAGAGCACAACTGGCACCTAATAAGGGAACTCTTCCTTGAACAAATGGCATTTAAATTGAGACCTGAAAAGTCAGTGCTAGCCTGTCGTTCAGCTTATGACAATCCAGTGGAAGAGATGGCTATCAGACTTCCAGAAGATCTGGCTGTTGGTCCATTTTGAGGAATGGAGATATTCTGTGGTATTAATTAGTTTGTGTGATAGATCAGGCCAAAAGGGGGCCCTCAGCAGCCCTGAGCCCTACCCTCAGCCCTTTCCCCAGTGTAGAATGAGGAACTTCTGTCCTTGTTCACACTCAGGGAAAGACATCTCTGTATCCCAGCTCATGTGGACATAGACAAGTCGCTGCATGGTTGAGCTGGAGATGAAAGCCTGGTCACCAGAGCCCATAGTCTCCAGAGCCACCTGCCATCCAGGCACCCGCATTTCATCAAGGCTTTAATCAGCTCCAAGCAGTCCTCAGATGAGCCTGGTTGGTATCCGGTATGAGCTCATCACCGCCAACGGTGGCAGCTGGAAGCCAAGGCTCCCCTGGGTGAAGAAGAGGTCAGCACCAGCAGCCAGGTCTGTTCTCTGTCCTGTGTTCTCCTTCACTTGCACTGCTCCTGTAAAGTACAGAGCCATCCGCCCTTTGCCATCCTACTCATATCTCCTTCCAGGACACATGCTCTTGGGCAGAAGGGACAGGGAAAGCACAGAACTGTGCCTTAAGAAAGGCAAATTGAAGGTCAGGACCTCCAGAATATCAGCAAAAAGCCCCATCCCAAAGTCAGACCTGGATATTGGCCAGAACGGAAATTCTGTTCCCGAGAGGAGTTTGCTTCTAGCATTCACGTGTTCTCTCCTGGCAGTGTCTTAGAAGAATATGACAGGATGATCTCTGTAGGTCTGGACTACAGACTTCCTCCTGAATGACATTTTGGAGAGTAATTGTTTAAATAGCAGAAGAGGGGAGCTTGCCACTTAAACCATCCAGGGGCCCCCTTTGAAGTAATGGAACTCCGTGTGGTAGGAAGTGCTGACAGGACAAAAGGGAACGTGGCACATCATTTTGGCACTGACCCTATCTTGCCATAGATCCCTGAGTTATGTCCTCCCCTCTCACTGAATCGCTGTTAGTTTCCCCATTTGGCAAATAAGATAAACTACAATCTAAAAACTTCCTTCCATTTTAGTGTTCTGTGATTCTGAATGAATACTTGCCTTCTGATTTATCTAATTGGAAATTTACCTATTCATTATTTAGCAACTATTCTTTTTCTGCAGCTGGCCACCATCATCCCTTTTGTAGGTTCCTCTGATATTTGCTCTTAAGGTGTCTTGTGTAATTTTATTAGCTTTGCCAAAGCATATAGTTCTATAGTTATTTGATTAATATATCTCTCCTTCACTGAGCAGTGAGTTCACAGGTTAGGTATAGATCTGCAGTGCCTGTATGCCCAGCATCTTGCACTGTCCTGAGCATATGACAAATGATCAGTAAATGTTGGCTGAATAATTTAATTTATAAATGGGCACTAGGCATTATAGAGAATAAAAGAGAAAAAAGATACAGTTCCTTCCTTTAGACTGCACCCTGTTGAGTGATAGTTTAGTCAAAATGCCTATACACAAAGCATCCTGAGAATAGTACAGGATAGTAGATAACAGGACAGTTAAGTATAAATAAGGGTAAGGATAAACAGCAAGTGTAATGGCAAGAAGAGAGGGTGAGACCAGTGTTGGCCTTGTAGAACATTTCACAGAAACGGTTGGGACTGCACTCAGACGCAGGATGGGTAGAATTCAAATAGGGGGAAGAAAAGACTGAAGCTTTTCAGAGAGGAGGCAGCAGAAATGAACCTTGCACTTGCTTGATAGAGATTTGAAGGAAACTGGCCACCTGCTGGAATATGGAATGAGGCTTGGTGTAGACGGCTTTGGGGATAAGACAGAGGACTCAATTTTGTTGTTAATAAAGAATTCCTGAAGTGATTATTTGTGAGATTTGTTTGTTTGTTTGTTTTATAACCATGGTGATTTTAACTGTAAAAAGCATACAAGATAAAAATTACAAGCAGTGCCAGAGAATACACAGAAAGGAAGTCTTCCTCCCACACCCTGGTCCTCCTCAGAGATAGCTACCTTAGCTTTTTTGTGGTATGTATCCTCTCTATTCCTGCTCTACCAGGTCATCACTAGTGGCTTAAAACAACACAAATTTATTATTGTACAATCTGGAAACAAGTCTGAAATGGGTCTCACAGTGTTAAAATCAAGGCATCAACAGAACTGCCTTCATTTCTGGAGGCTCTAGGAGGAAATCTATTTTCTCACCTATCCAGCTTCTAGAGGCTGCTGCATGTCTTGTAGCCCCGTCCATCTTCCCTTGCATCTAGCAGTCTATTAGGGAAACACATTTACTTTTTAATTTAAGTTTTTACTTTTATTAGTACATGCTTGCAGGACATAACTATTACATTAATCATGGGGAGTTGGGTACGTGTACATAACTGATCCTAATTCTTTGTGCTTCCCCTCCCCCTTGCCCATCTCTTGGTCCCTTTCAAGGAGATACTTTTAAGACCATGCAAATATCCTGATCATCAAAATTTCCCCCTGAACCTAACATCCATTGATTTTCTTGCTTGCACCAGTCTTCTTATGATGGTTGCACAATGAAACTTTTCTAACTAGCACTCACTCCAGTGTTAGCACTTGGCATTCTGTGATAAACAAGAGCCTCTTTTTTATCTATTTTTACCTATTTATTGTCAGATTATTCTCATGGAGACTTACTGTTTTAAGGTTCTATCATTTATTACTGTCCTTAAGTTTGCTGACACTAAAAACTGTCTCATGCTTGGCCAGGGTGGCATACCCCCATTAATTTTTTTTCCTTTTCCTTTCCTTTTTCTTATCCTTTTTCCTTTCCTCTTCTCTTCTTCCTCCTCCTCCTCCTTCCCCTACCCACTTCCTTCTTCAATATTCTCTCATTTTTTGGCTTAATAAAATGATTCTGACTCATCTTGTGTCTGCCTTGTTTCTGCCCCAGAATCATGAGAGCCCTAGGATTTTTTTTCCCAGTGGGCAATTGTATTAGAGACTGAATTCTGAGTGCAAACTGTGTTTATAGCTCCGTCTGTTAACAGAAGCAAGATATATTTGCAGATACATACACATCCATCAAAATATGCACATACACACATACATATGTGAATTGGCACATGCATATTCGAGAATCCTGAGAACAACAATACCTTCCATTCCACTCAGTGCCTTCACACATTTCATATTTGTGTGTCCCTTCTTCCACCTTGAGAATGTAGCTGTAAACAGTTTTGATGCATTTGTTCATTTACTCAGTCCTATAATATATCCAAAAAAAGCTGCAGAGCTATTTTTATCCATACTAAGGCTGAAAACAAAACTACTAAAAAGAGCTCAGATGAAGATTCACTTGCAGTTCTCATCACTATTCCATTAAAGGTGGAATGTGGACACTCACATAAGAGGTTCCTAAGTTGTTTGGGCTCCTTCCCCAGCCCTGTCATTCAGTGTATTTTATTCATTTGAAATACAGCTGGGTTAATTTTTCAGTTTGTTTTCAGTTTTAGGGTTCATTCCTTAATTTTGTTGTTCAGATATGTAGAACATTAACTTGTTTCTAAAAGTCAAAATGAAGCCAAATATGATGGTACACTCCTGTGATCCCAGACCTTGCGAGACTGAGACAGGAAGATCACTGTGAATTCAAGGCCAGCCTGGGCTACATAGCAAGACCCTGTCTCAAAAAAAAAAAAAAAGGTTAAAAAAAAATTTTAAGTCAAAATTATACCAAAAGATATGCTCAGAGAAGTGAAATTCCCTCCTGTTTCCTTTTTAGCCTTTTTCTGTCTCACTTTAACTCTTTGGCCTTAACTCTTTGTCACTAACCAGTTTCATTGTTTTGTGGTTTATCCTTCATGTTTTTCTTCATGTAAAATAATATTTGTATGTTTTATCATTTCTCCTCTCTTTACTTGCTCTTTTGTAGTTTTTCTTTCTATCGTAACAGTATTTTCTGGAAGTCATATCATTTCACAGAGACCTCCCTTCTTTTATAACTACATAGTAGAGTACTGCTGGCCTATGTTGGGGACACTGAAGTTTTCAATATTTATACAGTTATAAGTAATACTACAATGAATAACTTCTTTGCTTGGTTTTTATGTCTGTTTGCTTGTTCTGTTTTTGTTTCTTGGTTTGGGGAATCAAACCCAGGGTACTCTACCACTGAGCTACATCACCAGCCCTATTCTATTTTGGAACAGGACCTCACTAAGTTGTCCAGGTGGGACTTGAACTTACAAACCTCCTACATCACCTCCCTAAGTGCTGGGATTGCAACTATATGCTTCCATGCCTGCCTTGAATTCTGATGTTATTAGAGATATGTCTTTATAGTAAAATCCTTGACATGGTATTGGTGAGTGTCTGTCTTTTGGTTAGATATTTGCAAGTTTCTCCTTTATAGAAATTGAACCATTTTAGATTCCATTAGCACTATGTGAAAGTGTGTGTTTTCTCAGCCTTTCCAATAGTGTATTGTCAAGATTTTGAATTTTTGCCAATCTGATAGATGAGAAAAAGTGCCTCATTTGTAGCTTAGTTTGATTCTCTTTTTACAAGTTGAACATCATATGTTTAAGAGCCGTTTTATGTCTCATTTTGTGTATTTCTATTCATGTGTTGCCCACTTTTCCATAGGTCTTTTGTTTTTTGTTTTTCTCTTGATTTTTAAAAGTTTTCGGTGTTATTAGCCCTTTATGATATCATTGCAAATATTTTCTCCTACTTTGGGTTGATACAGTTTAACTACTTCCCATATAATCCTCATAAATAGCTAGGATTGATAACTACTGTTAGTCTAAAGTATGCATATTGAAACCTTTTTTTTTTTTTTTTTTTTTTTTTTTTTTTTTTTTTTTTTTTTTTTTTTTTTTTTTTTTTTTTTTTTTTAAGCCAGGGTCTTGCTATGCAGTTCAGGCTGCCTTGAGCTCACTTTGTAACACAGGCTGGTCTTGAACTCACAATGAGTGTCCTGCCTCAGCCTCCTGAGTGCTGGGATTGCAGGCGTGCATCACCATTCCTGGCCTGAAGCTGTTTTTTTAAAGAATGCAAAAAGAGAGAAAGGGATAAGGGCTGAGGATACAGGATAAAGGATTCAGCCTTGTTTGACACCATAACTGGAACAAAACAGTGAACAGGAGATGCAAAGAAGCCAAGTCATAATTACTGTGTATCATGGAAATTCAGATAGAAGGGCATCAGAAGGAGGCAGGCTTGGTCACTGGACTTGGTGCTGTACCCTTGGAGAATAGAATTAGAGGTTGCTGAATGTGGTAGTGAGACCCATAGCCCTGCTCCCCAGTGAGACTTGATCCACACGCATACAGCCTGAGAAAGGACTGATCTGATTGCTGTGGTGATCTTGTGCAGCAGTTTTGCCAGTGACTGTAGGAGGCCTCTCCCAACAGACAGAAACGAAGAAACACCCAGCTGTGTCATAACTGAGGCACAATTATTCATTCAACGTATTAAGCTCCTAATGAGTGTTGTAGGCACAAAATAACACGATGAAGTCTATGCTTTTCCTTTGTACCTCTCTCTTACCACTTTCTAAATACCTGGAGGTTTCCTTTACCCAAATTCATCCACCTGATTTGTCATGTAGCCTCAGCTCTGAAATAAATTTGATAACATCCTTAGAATTCATTAGAAAAAGGCATTCTTGAGAAAAATGGAATCACTAGTACCAACAAGGAACTCTGGGTCAGCATGGTCTTGGGGTTTGTGATCTGCTCGCTGTCCTCTTCCTTGCTCCTTCCCTCCCCACTGCCCTCCCACTTTTATTTTGGTGATGGTTGCCTGGTGACTGGTGGTTGCGGTTGGTGGGGATAAAGGAAGAAGCAAACTGGAAGAGTCCTTGCTGCAGCAGCTTCTGTCTTTATAAAAGGTAACGGTTTTATAAAGGCGATGAATAATCCTTTCAGCTTTGATGGGCTGAAAGCAGACATCACAGTTTCTGTGCCCAGAACCATAGCCCATAACATTGGATGTCATTAAAGATACCACCTCCATATTTCTGACTTTTCTCCATGTGGAAAATGCAGTTAGCAAAAATATCTCACTGGATTATTTCTACACATGTTCTCAAACCCAGCTGAAAACAAGGCCTCCTGTCTTCCTGAAGTTGAGTGTGGAAATCTGTATGTGTGAGTATACTTGGTTCTAGTGAGCCTGGCTCAGCCAGTGCTCTAATAATGTGCCAATGCTTCTCCAAGCAGGAGGCTGGGCTCCTCCTTGAGAATAGACATGTGAACATAAGCCACCTTTTGATAACTCCTCTGCTGTGGGTTAGGCTGGGCTTGGTCAGTGGACACTTAAACATCTGGTCAGCTAGCTTAGCCCTTTGGGGTGGTTGGTGTTTTATAGACAGCCCATCAAGATTGATTGGCCTCATAACTGAATTAGCCAGATGTGTAGGCTTTGTGTGTCCTTTCCTCAGCCTCCCTTCAATATTGTTAGATAGAAGCAGACATGCGATTAGCATGTTTGAAGATGGGATGTTTTTAGTGCATGAACAAAAGCTGCTGCCCTCTGCAGAGGCTGTGGCTGTGCCTCAGATGTCAGCAGTATAATTATGACTGCTAAATTCAGCCCAGACCCCAGGCTCGGCTGCCTTCATCTCAGCTGTCATTTCTAGGAGGGGGAGGGGAAATCACAGAAGCCTAGGGACCTAGGCTTTTATAGTCCACTTTGAACTCTGCCTTATCCAGAGCCTTTCCCTCCCCAGTGATGATTGTTTCCAGCTGCTTCCTGGGAGCATGCTGCCACTTTTGGGGGTAGTCTCTCCTCAACTGAAGGGAGGAGGGATGGGGCTGATCTCCTTTAAGTTCACAACTTCCAGGAAACTTGCCCAAAGGAAAAATTAGCTGCAGCTCCTCACTCTCCACGCTTGTGTCACATGCTATTCAGAGTGGTATTCTCATCTGGAAAACTCTCACGCTGAGTTTGCACTGACTAGAAACTTTGGCAGGAGATTTTGCTTTTGCCCTTTTCCTTGCCTGATTCTGTATATGAAGTATGTTTGGGCATTCATTCCTATGGCTTTTGTACCACCTCTTTCCTAACCGCACTGGCCTGCATATTTTCCTTAGAACAAACTAGGCATTTTCATGTCTCCAGTAGCTCTGCTGCTGTTTAATGTTCTGTAAATATCTTATTCTCAGTGTGTCCAAATCCCCCACACACACTTTCTTCTGTATTCACCGTTTGGTGAATGGCATCAGCAGCAGCATCGACCAGTCTCAAACAAAAAAGTATTGTAAGAAAGTCTGAAGACTTTTTCCTCACTTCCCACCAAGCCCTAACTGAGAATTTCCTCTCAGGTTCATCCACTCCTCTGTCCGACCACCCTAGTTCACCTGGACTACTGTTCAGTTTTCTTGTGGATCTCCCCACCTCCCAGATACCCATCAAACCAACTTCAGTCCTGTAAATTTCTGTCACTCCCTGCTTTAAAATGTTCAGCAATTCCCAGTACCTGTAAGGTAAGCTCAGGCTTCTAAGGCAGCATGTAATCACTGTGTGGTCCACCATGAATCTTTTGCCACCCAGTATCCAGGACAGGATAGGGAGAAATGGTGATTTACTTCAGAATTAGGATCAGAGCCTGACAGAACCATAGGAGGATGCCTGCAGCCAGGTGGGCCTGAGAAACAGGAATCAGCTGCTGTAGGCCAATCTACCTGTTTCTAGCAGTCTTTCTTGCCACCCAGTCTGTTCTCATTCACTTTTCTCTGCCAGAATCCCCTTTCCTTGTGTTACCTGTTGAACTCCTGCTTAACCTTCAAGAACCAGCTCCTTTATATGTCTTCTGTGTAAGTTTCCCTGGTTTGCCCACATGAAGGGAATCACTTCTTACTGTGTCCCCCCACATCAATTTTATGGAATTAAAGATTTATAAACTTTAAAGCTTTCAAGGATTCTATTCAAAGCTTCAAAGAGTGCCTCCACATTTGTCTCCTACTTTTATACCCTCTTCCCTCTGCACCACTGACCCTGCTGCCTGGCCAGGTCTCTGACCAAGGAAGGCCATCTAGTCTCTCTTCTGTCTGCTCCCTGCTCAGTGCCTCATGTCTGCTTCTATCTATAAGTGACACTACAGGAAGAAATGCTTAGTAATAGTGATTATACAAAAACAAAAGTATCTGTCTTTTGTTGAAGTCTCACTGTGTACTAAGCTCTGAACTAAGGCTTTTATCTCTTTTTGATACTCAGATATCTCTGCAAGGTGGGTTATTGTCTATATTTTCTATATATGTAAACAAGGGCACCAGACATAAATAACTTGCATGAGATGGTAGAATCATTGTGTTATATTTGTGAACAGAATTCAGGTCTGTATCCCAGAAGCCTCTGCAGGGTCTGACATAAAGTAGGTGTGCTCTGGAATGTTGGTTGATAACTGGTTGATTGGTTGGTTGGTTGGTTGGTTGGTTGAATGAACAAACAAACAAACAAACAAACGGAGTGCGTGAGTGTTCTTCCCATTGAACTTGCCTTCAGGTTTAAGAGGGCCTGGCTGAGCATCTGTAGCTTATGCCAAGAAGTATGGATTTTGTCTCATCTCCTAATGCCCAGCTGTACACAGACATGTTCCCTCCCACTCAGTAACAAACTGCCTGGAACTCTTTCCTGGCTCATATTTACAAGAGAATGTGATAAATTCCGTATTGATCCCTCCTGTTCCACTGTAAATTTTGCAAAAGATGATTAAATAGAGCAATAGAGTCTGCAGGCATTGTGGCTCAATATGTTGTGGACTAGTGTATCGACCTCCTCCATCCAAAGGCAGCCAGCGCCTATCCCTGCTGCCCCAGACCAGTAATTAAAATCCTGTGAGACTGGGATTTAAAATCCAATCATATCCCTGAATCAAGCCTTCTAGCCTCCCCATGTGACGAGTGCAATAAGGTAACGGCAGGAGCATGTTTATGTCCGCACTGAAGCAGTCCCCATAGGGTGGGTAAGAAATGGAGAGCTGGGTAGCCCTGCTGGCTAAATCACTTCACCCTGACACCACAGCCACTTGTAAGACAGTCTGTAGGTACATAAACAAGTCCCAGCCAAAGACCAGCACTCAGGCTCCAAGAGCAAAATATCATGCACAAAAATTCACGAAATTTGGTTTCATTGTACACATCTCTTCCCACAGCTAATGTAGTTGGTTTAAGCTAGTGACTTGGCCTTGATTAACTACTTTTGGTCTTTAATAGTGAAACATACGTTTGAATATCTACAGGAACTTTTTTGCTTAATCAGAACTGAAGCCAGCCTTCTTTTACAGAGGCACATGATACTATTGAAATAAATGTGTCTGTCTCCCCAGCAGGATCAGGAGGCCGCTCCATAGGAGCAGAAAGTGTCTTCTTACTCACCTCTAGCACCTAACTTGGTGCCAAACACATAGGAGTATCTTTGAGCCGAGTTTGGTGACACACACCTGTAATCCCAGCACTCAGAAGGCTAAGGCAGGAGGATTGCAAGTTCAGGGCCACTCTGGACATAGAGAACCCCTGAATGTTCTAAGTGTACTAAGTGAACACCTATTTGGTGCTTGAACACTTCTGACTGGGGGACTCACTTGTTCCTGAGGATGCCTATACTCTATCTTTGGATGTTCTGATGCTTAGCTGGCCACAGTCTGCTTCTAAGAGTCATATTATTAACTTGGGTTCATGTAGAATGAATCCAGTCACAATTCTACATGATGGCCCTTAAAGTCTGAAAGTGGCAAACATGTTCTCCCAAACTATTTTTTCTCTAGCCTAAACCACCAGTTCCTTAAGCCCCTTTTTCTGACATGATTTTAAGCTCTTTACTATCTCAATTATATTTCCCAGAACAATCTCCATTTTCTCTCTTCCAAAATTCATGACTTCCCATTTATCTCCACTAATTTTTATCTCATTAGTTTTATATCTTAGTGTCACTCTTCCCTCAGGTGTATTTGGTGCCCTTTCTACCCTAATTACATCTGAATCTGCAGATTTGGTGAGTAGCATCTCTGGGATGTCTGCCTCAGCAATAAACATGCTGAACAGCACCAAGCCTATTTGCTGCCACTAGAAACTTCCTTCCAGGTCACCATCAGTGGCCCCACTGCCCTTGAGTCCGTTTAGTCCATTTATCACAGGCATTCCATGTGCTGCTGGCATCCAGCCCACACTTCTTCATTGTGGCCACAGAGTTGTCCTTAAACATTCCATTAAATGTCTGATGAAGTCTACCTTTGCCCTAACCAAATGTCATCATGATAAAGAAGAGAAGAGAGGTTAGTCTGCCATGCCTTCCATGAACCATCCTGACGCCTAGTGATCATCACCCTGGTTCACTTTCTAGGCCTACACAAGCATCCTTTAGTAATATGTCTAATTCTTCAGGGAAGACAATCTGTATAAAAAGTTTGTGATCAGATGAGTGCTCTAGCACTCAAAGGAGGAAGTGACCCATAAGCTAGAATGGTCTGAAAAAACTTCAGACCAGGAACAATGAGGCTGGCCTTGAAGAATGTAGGGTCTGAATCTTGGGCAGAGAGAACAGCAACAGCTCAAGGTAGTCCAGTCTTTCCAGTCAGTGCTGGGGAAGTAAAAGCTAGGGAGTGAGGGCAGCCTGAGATGGTTTGGACTGATGGAAAGAGCCCTGACTAAAAGGCCTGGGTTCCCACTCTTAGTCTTTGTGCCCTTGGTCGAACTTTCTCTTTCCCAGGCTTTTCTACTTCTCTAATTTTGTTTTGTTTTGGTTTGTTTGTGCTTGGCGTGCATCTTCTGCTCTTCACAGCTCACACTGTGGTTTTCTGTCTCCCTAGTGATACAACGTGTATACGTAGCTTCTTTATGTCAGGGAAAGGGAGGTCATCATGCCCATTTCTTCACCTCCCTGGCACCACAATCCACAATATTGTCACTGTTTCTATCCTGTCTGCCTTTAGCCAGTCTGGGACCACTGTTTCCACTGTGTGTCACATCCCAGGGGTTTTAATAGAATGATTGGATGCAGCCATGTGGCAGTAGCTCTGTTTTCTTCAACTTTAGGCAACTGCCTCCCAAAAGGAGTCTTATCTGAACATGTCCATCAGGAGTTAGGATTCTGGATGACCTTCTGGGACATCAGTTAATGTGAGTCACCATTCACCTGTCCCCGGATGGGGCAACCTGAGTGGGAGGGAAGAGGCTCTGTTTGGTGCCCTTTCTGTACAGCTTGTCTATCTGCAGTCTACCTTAAGAACCACCTCCTAGCTTGGCTGTGAAGCACCTGAGCACTTTGGAAGAGAAGGGGGGGAAATGATTTTTCTCTCTTTCTGAGGCATTAGGCATTTAATATCTCTTCATAGTATAAAAGCAGTCCTGGCGTCTTTAAAACACACACACAGGCATGCACCCACACACATACACACAACTTTTTATTATGTAAAATTCCAAACATATACAGAAAGAATAGCATAATAAATCCCTGCTTTAAATCCCAGTTTTACTGTTTATCTGCTATATGACCGTAGGCAAATTATTTCAGCTCTCGGAGCCTCTGTTTCCTGAGTCTTTGACTGATGAATAATTCCACTAGAAAGCCTTAAACCCAGCTAGTGTTAGTTTGTCTCCTTTCCCCTTACTCTCCTGACACAGACACAGTTAAGATATCCATAAAATGGAAAACATAATACCTCTTTTTTTTTTCACAAAATTGTTAAGAATTAATTGTTAAATCCATAAATATAGTCATCAGAGGATATGGCATATGGATATGGATGTAATAAGTGCCCAGTAAAATATTCCTGATTCTGGGGAGGCATATCTGCATGTGCACGTCTGTTGAGCAGTGCTCAGTGGTGTGGTATGTACAGAGGCTCAGGATAAGATAGAGGAGACTGGAGGCTCTGTTCCCACTTCTGCTGTGCTTCCTTTGATACTCTGTGAGTCTGTTCTGTCACCTTCAGCCCCTGGGAAAGCAGAAGAGAGGCAGTCAGTCTCTGACCTGAGGAGCTACCCAGACCAGCTCTAAAGACCAGCCAAGGCATGTCAGACCAGAACCAAGACCATAGCCAGGAAAGGAAGTGAACTGCAAGGACAGAAGGGACAGCATGGTCACTGGGTCTTGAAGAATGACTGGGGCCTAGGCAGTTAGGGAGAAAGGACCCAGGGCCAAGGCATGAGGAGTGGCCCAGATGGCAGGATGAGGATGAGTGTGGAGACAAGGAAGGTATACAGCTTCTCTGATGGGGCCCTCTTCTCATGAATGCTTTCTTGATGAGCTCACTACCAAAAAGAATAGGTCAATCTACATTATCGATTCTGGTCAATTCTGGTAGGAAAGAGTTCTCTAATACGGGAGAGAAAACAGATGGCCAAAATAAAATCAAAATGAAGGTAGTAAAGGAGCTAGGAATAAAAGTGAAAAGGAAAAGCTAATGTGAAGGCTCTTACAGAGAACACTGTACACCTGTACAATCTCTTTTTCAGTCATTTTCAAACTTTGTCTTAGTTCCCACAGTACTTAAAGAGGTAAACAGAACAATCATTACCACCAAAAAAGTAGAGCAGGGTCTTACAGCCAGTGGGCAGGGTCCCTCACTCCTCAGGTGAGTGCTGTTTTATAGAGAAAGAGTAAATCACAGAAGCTTTGAGGATGGTAGAATGGGTCACTAGAAGGGCAATGTGGTTTAAGAGAATAGGGGGATAGCATGTCAGTATTATTGATGAGAATGGTCTGGCACATTTGTATAGCACATATGCTGTTGTTTTTTAAGCACCATTATACACATTGTCTTCTTTGACATTCACAGAGATAAGCAAGGATTAGGACAGGGTATCATCAAGGGTGGATGGAGGAAATGACAAGCTTCCTCCCACCTCATCTAGCTTTTCCTACTAGCACAGATCTGAATCCTACCTTCACCCCAATTTCAGCACCCTGTCCAGGAAGAGCAAGTGAGCCTCTCTCTAATTCCTTTTTCCCTACTTTCCACCTACAGAACATAGGGGGAGTTGGACTGACCTGACCTGTTCTCCACCCAGCAGAGAGGCATCTGGGACCAGCAAAGACTCTAAGAACTTAAATTAAAAAGTGGGAAAGAGTGCAAGAGAGAGACAGAAACAGACTGGGGACTTTGACCTGTAGGAACAAGGGTTGTGGTCATGCACTTACTATCAGAATCACCCTTCTGGGACAGTACAAATAACTGTGTTCTTTGTGGCCTAAGAAGATAGCACCTGAAAAGAATACAGTACAGTTCGTTTTTCTGACAGATATCATTGAGTGCCCATGCTGGACCTTGTGCTGGATAGCAAGGAGGTGACAGTGTACCAGACATTGTTTCTGACTCCTAAGGGCACTCAGTCTTGAATGGGACAGACTTTAATGCACAAAGATCCATGCAGTAAGATGGGAACAGAATGGCCCACGAGAGCACAAGAGATAGTATCCCACCTGGGGTGGGAAGGCAGCAAGAAATGATTTCTAGAGGAAAAGTCTTAGCAGATGAACGAGTTTTTGTAAGAAGCTCGGAGTGGGAGCAGAGTTGGTAAAAGAGGTTTTGGGACTCATATAAGAAAGATTTGTGAGTCATACAAGAAAGGTATGTACCTTAAATTGAGAAACCCCTTGGAGGGCCACAAGCTTGGGGTGGGTGTGGGGACATTTGGAAAAACCAGGGTAACTGCCTGTTTCAAATGTGTTTGAGGCACGTGTCTTTTTAGGGAGATGGAAGAGCTTGCATGAATGTCTTTTTCCACTTGGAGCATCTGTGATTGTGTCAGATCAGAGGCAGGCACTATACTAGAAGAGTAGTGGGCTCTCAGAGCACCAAAGGGCCAGGTCTTCTCTCTCAACACAAATTCCACTCTCTCAACCTAGCCTGGGCAGTGAGATCCCAGCAAGCCACAGTGGCACCAACTAGTACCAGACCCATGACCAGCACCACCCCCACCCTACTTTCCTGGTCCATCCCCTATTGACAGATCCCCCAGAATCTGAAGGAATTCAAGACAAATGGTTAAGAGGATGGAGTTAATAAAATTTGAAAAATTGAGGCCTGTCACTCCACTAAACTTTTTTCAATACCACTGACAGAAACATATTTCCCCAATGAGTGACCTTCCACAGCTGTAGCGGGCAGGCGCAGCCGCAGCAGTGCTGCCAGGAAGCCAGTCTGCTATTTATCAAATATTATAAGCTGGGACACACTAATCTGGAGCAGGAGAGAAGGGAGGGGTCCTGCACCACACTGCCTGGGGTGCTCCAGGTGTTTGCCCCAGCCCCAGACAGCCAGTGGGAGGTGACGGATGGCCTGCGATTAGCACTTCCCACCTCAGTCCAGCTCTCTCACTCTCTCACTTGCTCCCCAAGGCCTGGCCCTCTAGACCAGCTGCTTGGCCTGGAGGGGCCCTGGGTGGGAGGCAAGGGGAGGTCAGGCCAGGGCATGGGCCATCCCGATGCCCCCGGAGAGGACAGCCGGGTGAGGTCCAACGTGGTTATTTATTGGAGTGTAATGGTTTGTGGCCGTTGGTCGTGGAGGTGAAATCGATCAGTGGTAGAAGTCAGGTTCTATCAATTATTACAGCAATTAGTCAAGTCAGAGTGAGGGTGTGGAGCTGGGGAGTAATATTAGATGGACATTATCCATGGTACCCCGCCTAGCCTTCCTAAAGTAGGGGCAGATGTGTTGCCCTAAGGCTCTAGAACCCTGGGCAGCCCCACTGGTTTCCCACCACGGGTGGCTGGAGACATGCCCAATACTGCCTTAAGAGGAGCCCCTGTGCTAGCTGGCCCAGGTGCAGAGATGTCCTACCTGTCCCCATCCCATCCTTTATGAGAAGTGACACAACTCCTACTAGAAATTACTCAGTGGCCAATGTTTATGGCACACATTTTTCATTCTGTAAGCAAATATAGATCACTGACAGCACTTGTTTGAAGCAGCTAATCTCACTCTCTGTTCCCTTCCAGTCTTCTTTCATCTTCTCTCCTCCCTCCCTCCCCTCTGTCTCCCATTTCTTTCTCTCTTCCCATTTCTCCTATGCTCTGTTTGCTGTTCTTTCCTTTCCAGAGGTCACTCCCTAATCCCCGCTTCACTCCAGCCTGTACCTCATAACAGCTCCCCTCAAGGCTGCCAGAGAAAAAAAGAGGCCTTTCTGTCGCTTTATTGTGGCCCCTTCTGCCTCAGCTGTGCTGCAGAAGCTTTGTGGAGATGGGGGTATGCCCTGGCACTGTTGACTCTGCCCTTGCAGTACCAAGTAAGGAGAGAACAAGGCCAGGCAAACAAGCTCCTGAGCCTCTCCCTCGTCCTCAATGCCCACAGTGTACCCTCTGCTCATTTGTCATCACCACTTTTGGAGAGCTGGAGTTATGCTGGCCTCAAACTCTAAGCAGACCTAATTTTAAAGGCCAGAAAAAGAGCCTTCAAAAGAAGCGTGAAGGACTGTCATAAGAGTCAGGGGAAGACCCAAGAAAGTTTTACAAAACTCGGAAGAGAGTGGTCAAGGTGTCAGTTGCTAGAGAGTTGTTAAGAAAGATAAAAAAAAGAACAGTGTTCATGGTCTCACCAGTCCCCTTTCATCCTGCATACAGAAAGTGCCCAGGAAGTGCCAGCAAATCTGAAAGAAACAGGTCACTGCTGAGCCTCTGAGGAATCGCCCATTCATTAGGGAGACCTCCATACTAAAATACCCTCCTTACTAGGAGGGCCACACTTCATTATGTAAGCACTAAAAGACCACTGAATGATTTTTCAGCAGGGGTGTGTCATGGTCACCATGGTGAGAGAGTGGAGAATCAGAGTTGGAAAAACCTGGTTGACTCCTGGTTCAAGCAGATAAAGCTAGTTTTGTGGCCTTGAGCTAGTCATTCCACTTCTCTGAGTCCAGTTTCCATATGTGTAGTTTGGAATTTTAATTCCTACCCCTCAAGGTGGTTGTGAAGATGAAATGATAAGATGTGCAGAGCATGGTGCCTGGCACATAGTAAGTGCTCAGGAAATACCAGTGCTGTTATTTTTATCACCACTCCTAGATATCTACTAAAGAGATGTAAAGCTTACATCTAGATACAGACTCAGTGCTGCATAACTATAGCACCAGGTACTCAGAAGCCTGAGTCAGGAGGATTGCTTGAGTGCAGGAGCTCAAGGCCAGCCTAAACAGCATCGCAAGTCTCAAGGGAAAAAAACAATCTACAGACTTATACTGTACATCAGTGTTTTTTAACAGCCAAAAAGAGGAAATGGTGCCAGGGATATATATAGCTCAGCAGCGCAAGCATGAGGTTGTGGTTTCAATCCTGGTACCAAAAAAATAGAGGAAATGGCCCAGATTGTCATCAGCTGATAGATGGGTAAACAAAATGTAGTCTGTTCACAGAATGGGATATGATTCAGCCATGCTACAATATGCATGAACCTTGAAAACATGCTAAGCAAAAGCCAGACACAAAAGGCCACATTATTGCATGATTGCATTTGTATGGAGGATAGGCAGATTCATAGAGAAAGTAAGCCATTGGTTGCCAGGACTAGGGGGAATGGGCTGCGTCTGGTAACAGGGTTTCTTTTCAGGAGGATGAAAATGCTCTAGAATTAGGTAGTGATGGTGGTTGTATAACCTCATGAGTATATTTCAAGACTACTGAATTGCATTATTTTTAAAGGCTTAATTTTATGGCATATTAATTATATCAATAAAAATGATATATATTTTATACGAAACTCCTAATAGGAAAATATGATCATGTATAAAAGTATGGATTTTTTCTTATTGATATAAAAGTTTTCCTTGGCTGGTTTGTACTTCCTACTCTCTGCCCCTTCTCCCTCATCCTCTCACACCCATGTAGAGGTTTGGCCTCCTCTTCGTTTCAGCCACATTCAAGTGCTTAATAAATGGTTACTAGTCTTGCTAAGTTTATAGGTTATTTTAAGAAGCAGAGACTTTTTTTTTTTTTTTGTACCAGGGATCAAACTCACAACCTCGCGTCTGCCAGGCAGGCACTTTTGCCACTAAGCTGAATCCCCGGCCCTATTTTTTTGAGACAGGGTCTCACTATGCAGTTCAGGCTGGCCTTGAGCTCACTTTGTAGCCCAGTCTGGTCTCGAACTCACAATGATCCTCCTCCTCAACCTTCTGAGTGCTGGGATTAAAGGCGTGCACCACCACACCCAGCTGAAACAGAGACCTTCACTGAGGCAGGAGAATGAGAATTACTGTGAATTTGAGGCCAGCCTGAACTATGTAGCAAGACCCTATTTCAAGCCAAAAAGAAAAACAAGTAGCAGCAGAGACTTTCAATAGGAAGCATTTTATATCATGATGTAAGTGTTTGCACAGACTGGGATTTAGAAACACTGGTTTTCACTGTTCATCAACAGACAGTGGCAGGACACCACCTTGAGCCAGGCTTCGTGCAGGACACCACCCTGAGCCAGGCTTTGTGCTAAACAGGTTCCCAGCCAGCCGTCTCTATCCTTAAGGCAGAGACTGGGTCTTAACCCTTCTTTACTTCTAAATACTTCCCTAGCAAAAAGGAAGCTTCAGGAATGCTAGACAGTTATTACCTTGCTATTCAATTCAACACATATATTGAGCATTTGTTGTGTACAAAGCTTGACTTTCTTAGGTTTCTGCCTTCCTCACTTGAGGGCAATGCCTTTAGGGCAAGACCAGATCTGATTCTTCTGTACCCTGTGCCCCACTTCTTCACAGTTAGCACAATGGGATGGAATGGAGGGGAGGGGAGTGGAACAGACAACATTTTTGAGGAGGGGAGTAAACTGCTCAACCCTGGGCTGTTGGAAGGAGATTCTGGCAGGACAAAAGGACAGACAGAGGAGTGTTTCCTCCAGAGTCACAGGGCTTGCCTATAGCAGCTTATCTGTTGCCAGCACTTAGAGGGTAGATACATGGCCCCCAACTTTCCTCTTTTTGTCATACTTGGAATTCTCTATTCTCAAATCACAGGAAGTAATGGTTGGGAAACACCCACCCAGATACACATAACTCACCAACAGCTCGGGTGGCAGAACAGGTCACTTGTGAGTCCATAGGAACTCAGCTGACCCCAGCTAGTGGCAAATGCCCAAAGATAGGAGAGTGTTAAAGGGCAGAGAGAAGAACGAAGACCTTTTCGTTACTATTTGGAATATTCTTTAAGGAACCTTCTTAAGTGGCCTCATGAGTGAATGTTTGTCCATTTATAGATGGGTTAGAAAATGGGAACATTTTAGTGAATGCATATATGAATTTGTGTATTGACATGTACTTGTGCTGAGTATGTGAATATGTATACTTGTGTGGACATATTTTGTTGGCATGTTTAGCTGTGTGTACACATAACATATTTGCATGTGTAGCACCTCTCTGTGGAAAGTATGTTGCTGCACAGGTAAGCATATACCTGTACGAGCCCAAGTACCCTGATCTCTTCCAGAGAGGACCAAGAGCTCTCCTTCAAAGCAGCTCAACTTGTTTTTCCTACCATTCTACAGGCTCATACATTTCCACGACATTCCTCACACTGAAATCAGGGCCTCAAGCTATCTATAAGCAAAGACTGAGGTCCCACTGGTCACTCAAGGAACCCCTTACTGTTTATTCTTCTTCCCCTACCAGGAGCCAACCCCCTGCAGAGGAATGAAATGGGGCACACACCGTTGGATTATGCCCGAGAAGGGGAGGTGATGAAGCTTCTGAGGACCTCAGAGGCCAAGGTAAATCTCAGAAAAAAGAGGCCTGTGGGTATCATTTAGTTTTTCACTTATTAAATTAGGTCTGACTCCACACCCAATGGCACTACTTTTCCTTGGGTGATTGTTGCCTGTTTAAATACAAATCCAGAGCTAGGCATGATAGCACAGGCCTATAATCCCAGCACTCAAGAGGCTGAGGCAGGAGGACCCCTACAATGTCAGGGTTAGCCTGGGCTACATTATGAGTTTATAGTCAGCCTGAACTACACAGAAAAACCCTGTTTAAAAAAAAGAAAAAGAAATAAACTAAATACAACCCCTAGTTTGATGAAGATTGGGGAGCTCCCCTTCTCATGACCAGGGATAGGGAGCAGCTTGGGTCACTTTTGGGTTCTGAGAATTAACCTTCCTGTTCAGTTTTGAGGTCATTCCTCCCAGCTTCTTTTCAGAGGAAGGGACTAGCCAGATGAAATTGGCTGAAATACTCTTGAGCTTTAAGATTCCTTAGGCCTCATGTACTGTGAAGCTTCGTTAGGCATCCTTTCCCGTCCCATAATTACTCCTATTGAAACCTGTCCTTCACCCACACACACATATACACACCGAAGCCTGGTACCAAATTTGAGCCCCCCCAAAAAAATCTCTGTCTCAATTTGATTTTCTCAGTCAAACTTTTGAACTCTGAAAACATGACTAAGTCTTCTACTTTCTTCCTGCCACAGAATTATAACACAGGAACAACTGGGCAGAGTCTTAAGAACTAGAATCACAAATCTCAGCTGCCAGGGACCTGGGAAGTCTTCAGGTCCACTGATGGGAAATCTTATAAAAGTTTAAACAAATAAATCAAAGGGAAATTGAGCTGTTTTGGTTGAGGGGAAGATAACCCAGACCACTGCCCATGTTGCATTCCCTTCTCTCCTTCCCTGCACGTGGCATGAGTTTTAAATCTCTGAAACTTAAGTCAACTGATTCATTTTACTCCTGGAGAAATTGGGGCTCAGGGATGTTATTTGGCTTGCTTTTGGTCCCTGAGTAAGCATCAAAACTGAAATTAACAGGCTTGACAAGGTCATATGGTAGATTCTGTGGCAGGACTAGGCCTAAGCAACCTGGCTTCTAACCCTCAGTCTTACACTGTAGATCGTGGAGTGTCTCGTCCATAAATTGGCTGAAGTCCAGGTCCCACCTAGTGACAAATATTCTGTCTTTAGCCAGAGTACTTAGTTCCCTGGACTGAAACAGGAGAGACCTGAGTTCTGCTCTTAGCTCTGTGGTTTCTAAAGTTCAATTCAGTGTATGATTGTCTGTTAGTCAAGATAAACTAGATTATGCTGGTGTAACAACCAAAGATTTCAGTAGTTTTAAAACAGTAAAGATTTTTGCGTGTCCATTGTTTTTGAGAGGGAAGGACAGGCTGTGCTTATCACAATTACTCAGGGCTCCTGACTGGCAGAGGAGTCACCCATGGAATATTGCTGGTTGTTCATCAGAAGGAAAAGAATGCTCTGGAGGGGCTTAATTTTGTGATTAAAAATTAAACCTGGGAATAGAGCTCTTCGCTTTTCACAATTCATTGGCCAGAACCAATTCCTTGATCCCCCCCTAATCCCAAGGGGACCAATAAAAGTAATCCCAATATGAGCCTAAAAGAGGGGAGCTGGAAATTTGGTGAGTACATCAAAGTGCTTCCCTCCATCACCACCTTTGTTCAGATCCTCCACACCTAGGAACAGTCCTTCAGGTCAGCTTCCCCAGGTACCTGGAGGAAATCCCTGGCAGTTTCAGTTAGCCGTCTTCTCCTATTACCCTCAGCTATTCTCCCCCAGAGACAAGCATTGAACTTGGCCAAAAGTGCTCATGGTTCATTAGGTGGTGTGATGTAGAGCCGGTGCTGGCTTCTGTGTGAAGCAAGAAAACAAACCTCTTGGTGCCAGCACAGGTGAAGGGGTTAAGAGCTACTGAGGGACACTTAAAAAATTTGTACTGCCCAAGGAAGTAGCTTGATATTGGCCACATTATTACAAGACTAATGCCCAGAGTGAACAGTGTAGTAGTTGCAATCCCCTTGTGAGTCAGAGTGTTCTAGAGCACAAAGGTCTGTTGCAGATGACATTCTACAGGGTGTATAATATGGTTAATACTTAAAATTTTTGCCGGGCGTGGTGGTGCACGCCTTTAATCCCAGCACTCGGGAGGCTGAGGCAGGAGGATCCTTGTGAGTTCAAGGCCAGCCTGGGCTACAGAGTGAGTTCAAGGCTGGCTTGAACTGCATAGTGAGACCCTGTCTCAAAAAATAGGACCAGGGATTTAGCTCAGTGGCTTAAGCACCTGCCTGGCAGGCATGAAGTTATGAATTCAATCCCCAGTACCAAAAAACAAAAAAAATTTAAATTTTTAAATTACTACAGTAGAAAACACGTTGCCATTAATCCCTCTCAGAACACTCCCCTTTTCTTCAAGTGTTTAGCCTATCATTCTTGCCACTCTCTAAAGCAGTTTACAATTACATTTACAACAGTTTCTGTCAAATGAGAGCATTACAGTGTGTCCTTATCCACCTTATTCACTGGATCAGACACTGCTACTTCTGGCTCTTCACCAAAGTCAAAAGACCATGAAAGGTAAGCATTTTGAATCAATTCAGGACATTGAGGCAGCCACGACAGCACAACTAAAGGCACTCATGAAAGATAGCTTCCAGAACTGCTTCAGAAACTGGCAAGACAATGGGAATAAGTGTGGTCGAAACTGGGAGGGAGCATTTTTGAGGGGATTAATGGCAGTCTTTTACTGTAATATAGATAGATTGATAGATGGATAGATAAATAGATGGATAGACAGACAGGCTCTTTTTTTTTAAGTTTAAACTTTTTTCAAGTACACATTGAATTGTTTGAATCTGTGTCAGGCTGGGCAGTAGGGTGACAAGATGAATAGCGCTATGAGAAAAAGCTGAAGAAGACAGCTGGCACATCTAGCCTGGAGAGGAGAGGCTGTGTTAGGCACAAGAACAGCTCTGCATTGGTGGAGATGAGTGCACTCAGTGGCAAAGCGCGAACCAAGCCAGGCTTATTGGAGGGCACCCCTAACCGAGCTGACCCTCCTTGGAAGAGGCTGCCTTTAGAGGCTTGAAGACCACTTCAAGCCAGCCAGGGGCTCTATAACCTTATAGCTGGAAGACCATTTCATCTTTTGTCACCTCTGTGCTCGTCACCTTCAGACTGTCAGGATTTCCTCATCCCCAATGGCCAAATGTCACCTTAGTATCTGCACCTGATTGCTGTGCTGTCCTTGCGGGGTTTTCACCTGTATGAACCTCCTCAGCTCCCCTTGAGTGTCAGCCATATTGCCTTTCTGTTATTCACAAACTTCTCCCATTCTTTCTTCTCTGCTTTTTTTCCACCAAGCTACACAAGCTACCCCATTTTAAGGGAGGCTTTTGTGGGAAGAACAGTTTCAAACCTGATTTCTGTCATCTACCAAAAAGCAGCAGCTGCCCCTGAATCTGTAACAGTGAATCAGGCATAGCGGATACCGAGACTCCAGTTCTGAAACCTCTTCTCCTGGCTTTGTCTAGACATGGGATACTGCCACTCTGATCTTGTCTGAATCTCCTTCTGTCCCTCTCATGCTCCCAGCTTAGCCTCCTCCATCACCTACCACCCTCTAGTTCAATTATGCTCATTACTGAAAATTTGTGAATATTAACATCATATGTCTCATCATAGAAGTTTTAGATGTAGAGGACATTAAGATAAAGAGAATTGAATGATGCACTCCACATTAATGAGTGACATCTGTGTGCCAGGCTCTGGGCTAAATGGGGAGAAGACAGATGAGTAAGACATTTCAGGAGCTCACTGTCTGGTGCAGACAGATAAATGAACCATGACACCATGGCTGATCAATGGTATGACTGATCAAGCAAGACTTCCTGGAAGAAATGGCGACTGAGTTAAATCTCAAGTAAAAGCATTCAGGTCTACTAGGCTGAGGGACTTAGTGAGGTCTTGTCTCAAAAATATATAGCCCAGTACAAAGGCCCTGTATTCACTTGCCAGTACCACAGCAGCAAAAAAGGAAAAATCAAGTTGTTAAATTACCTATTAGAATTTTAAGTAGAGATCTATCCTTGTACTTAATGTATTAGCTCCTTGTGGACCAAATCACATACCTTTATATTGATGTCCTTTTTGTTTAAACCTGCTGGTAGCCTGCTGTATGTTTCGCAGGTCCCAGACTGGCAGCTGGTAGCTGGGTGGGTCTCACTCTCCCCACCCAGAGTTTTCCAAACATGGGGTGGAAGGTATGTACTCTCCAGCCATATTCTCCGCTTGTTTGCCAGGCATTTGAGTTTCCTGCTTGACCCTAAAAGTATTTAGTTATGACCTTGTTCTATGTTGGAAACTGCTTTTTTTCACTTAATAATATACATGATTTTCCTATTTAAAAATTATTCAATAGCCAGGTGTGGTGGCACACACCTTTAATCCCAGCACTCAGGAGGCTGAGGTAGGAGGATCCTTGTGAGTTGGAGGCTGGCTTGGGCTACAACGTGAGTGCAAGGCCAGCCTGAGCTACATAGTGCAACCCTGCCTCAAAAAACTAGGGCTGGGAGTTTGGCTCAGTGGCTTAAGCGCCTGTCTGGCAGGCATGAGGTTGTGAGTTCAATCCTCAGTGACACAAATAAATAAATAAATAAATATTATCTATAAGCCTAATTTTTTACTTAGTTCTGCCACTTAAAATGTGTCAGTTACCCTAAGAATCTTTCTCACCGTAAGTGGCCTGAATGGTTTCTCCTTCGCTGGGGTTTCCTCCCTTATTTGCTGTGTACTGAGTCAAAGCCTTCTTAGTCCTCTAGAGAAGACCCAGAGATGGGAGAGGCCGGTGCTCTCAGCTCTGAACTAGTGCTTAGGAGGGGGAGGGGTCCCCACAGAGTTAGTGGGGGCTCCAGGAAAGTATGCAGAGCCCTGCTCCTGGTAGGCTTCATGGAGTCTCACTTTGAACAGTTTCAGTAGATGGAGAGTTTAATACTTAGCACCACACCATTTTCATGTCCTAACTAAGAAATGAAAGAGAAGTAGAAATATATCTCCATACACATGATGGCAGATAAAACAAAAATACGGGGAGCTCTCCCATGATGAATATTCAGCTGAGGGGGACGCGCGTGCCAGCCCAAGCGTCTGCTCTCCCGATCCTCACTCCACTGAGACTCACCAGAAATTTATTGCTCGTTTTAATCACACCCAGAGAATGAATTGGCAGGAATATTAGGCAGATAGGCCTATCCTATATATTTTATTTGCATATCCCAGTGACAGGATCACAAGCACATTTCCTATCTCTATATTTCCTCATTCGCTTCAGGGGTAGCTGGGGAAGTGACGTTCCCCTGGGCCTTCATCAGGCTGAGAGCCTGGGTGCTCCCACCAGAGCTGAGTGGAGCCCTGTAGGAGAGAACAGGTGGGGTACCAAGGAGGGCCAGGGGGTAATGTTCTTCCCCCACTGCCTCACTCAGCCTGTTCCTGCATTCCCTGCTACTTATCTCAGTGCCAGTGCCTGCTGGCCACATGCTTGGCCCAGTGGCTTAGTGTGGGCTAGACATAGTGCTAAGTGTGTTGTTGGAATGAGCTTTCACTTTCTTTTTTTCTTGTTAAAGTGTTTTTGTTGAAATATACTTGTGTAAGGTACATATATAAGAAATACATAGCTTGTTGTGTTTTCACAAAACAAACATACCTGATCAAGAAATAAAAGACTATTATGAGCACTTAATGCCCATTCATACTGTTTCAGTCACTACCATCACCCAAAGGAAAGCATTATGCATATGTTTTTACTTCTGCATAATTTTTGAATACATTGAATTGTTTGAAACTCTTCACCAGATCCCCAACTGTTAACATTTTATCACATTTACTTTATTATTGACATATATTACATATATTTTCTATATATACATATATATATGTAATATATATGTCATTTTTCCGAATCATTTGAAAAGTTATGCACACAATGATCCTTTACCCCTAAATACTTGTATATATTTCCAGGACTTTCTTTTCTTTGGGTGAGGGGGTAGTGCTTTGGAGTGAACCCAGGGCCTCATACATGATAAGGTGTGCTGTATCACTGAGCTGTACCTCCATACATGCTAAGATGTGCTGTATCACTGAGCTGTACCTCCAACTCATGTTTTCTTATGTAACCTCAGTACAGTCATCAAAATCAGGGCACTAATGTTGCTATTAAATAATTCATAACTATTATTAGCTATTAGTTTAACAGCTGTCCTGGTAAGTCTTCTTAAAAGAAAACCCAAGATCCCAAGTTGCACTCAGTAATCATGTCTCTTGAGTCTCTTTTAATGTGAAATAGCCCCCTACTCTTTCCTTGTCTTTCATGACCTTGACATTTTAACAAGTACAGGTTCACTGCTTTTGTAAAATGTCCCTCAGCTTGGCTTTATCTAATGTTTCCTTAGGATTCAACCCAGGTTATATATTTCTGGCAAGAACACCCTCTGGTGTTTATTTTCAATAAATTCATTAGGTACTCTTTACTAAAAATAGGGATGGGAATTTGTGTTTTAAATCTCATCTTGCTGAATAGATGAACTCCTGACAGTGGGCTAAGTTCTTATATCACTCCTGGGTAGAAAGTACTGTCTTCACAGTCAGCCTGAGGGTTAGGGTTCTGTGTCTGTCATTTGCTGCCAGTAGAACCTTGACTGAATTTACTTAATCTCTATAGTGGGGATGATAGTACAGTACTGTTAACTGTGTACGGCTGTAAGGATTAAAACATCAATCTCAGATTAAGCCAAACCTATCAGTGGAAGTTTGATAGGTAACAGGATGATTATGTGGTATCAAAGTCTCTCCCTACAAAATACTTATAATTGCAAAGGGAAAAATTATAGTGGAGAAACCTGGCAGACACTGCCTTAGCCAGGTGATCAAAGTTAACATCACTAGTTATGGAATAAATCAAATTACCTGCCCCTAATATGATGCACTGAGAAGAATATGAACTTTTTCTCACTCTAGCTACTCTATGCCCCTCTTAACCTTCTCTCACCAAGGTCTTGTCTCCGGATCAACCAGCTGAAGTGTAACATGGTCAAATTTACAAGTCAGAAATAGGACTTCTGGAGCTAAGTGTGGTGGCGCATACCTATAATCCTAGAATTCAAGAGACTGAGGCAGGAGGATCATTGTGAGATCAAGGCCAGTTGAACTACATAGTTTGGCTCTACCTCAGGAATAACCAGAACAAACAAACAAAATGACTTTTAAGAACAAAATTAAGGAAGAAGAGAGGAAAATGGAATCCAGGATGCTGACATGGTAGTTAGCAAGTCTAATGAGGTTGACACCTGCTTTGTGTCTAGCCTTCCTCTACAGTGATGCGTATTTGTGGACTAGAAACTTTCTCATCCCCCAGTCTCTCATTCCCATTAGCTCTGCACCCCACCCCCAGACTTCTCTGACTCCTTAGACCCCTCTGTTATTGTCCCTTACTCTACCCTGGTCTCCTTGTTGTCCTAGTCCTCTTTATTGACCTCCCTTAGAAGGAAGAAGCCTTCAGGGAGTCCTGACTGTGACAGGAGTTAGTGCGAAGCAGGGAGTCAGGAATACAGAGCATATCTGAATCTTTCTGTGAGTAACAAGTTAAATCTGTGGACCTGACTTCCCACAAGAGGCAAACTGCCACTTGGCCTCTCTTTTCTTCCCTCCTCAGTACCTCCTCAGCCCATTCTCGCCCAAGTCATTCTGCCTACCCACCCCATCCCCACCCCAGCTACCCGCTCCCTGCCAGGTACATTGTCTGACCTGTCCCCTAAGAGACGACCATAGTCAGGATGCCCGTCACAACCCTTCTCCCTGAAACACTCCCTTGCAGAGCCAGTCAGCCCAGCCACTCATTTCTGAATGGAGTGAGCCCAGCTAGGCTTCACCTCAGCCTCCCAGCTCTTTCCTGTAAATGCACTCACAGCCAGGAGGGGTGCCATATTAAATCAAGACTGATGGAAACCAGTGGTGGTGATTATCCAGCCAAGATGCAGCATGGGAAGCTGGTTGCTGCCAGCTCCAGGTGAGAGCCTCTGAAGTTAATTGTACATGGCTTTTATTAAGAGGATGATCACTCCCACTCTTGCTCTCCTGGTGGCCCCTTCACAGTGCCTCTTAGTCCAGTGCCATCTGCTTCTGCAGACTGGGTTACCTGCCCTCCCTTCCTCTGTAGGTAACTGGAACCCCACTAAAGCAGAGCCCTGAACTCATTCCTCTTGCCTTCCTCCCTGTCTCCTCAGAGAACCAGGAACATTAGCCTACATTTATGGAGCCTTAACAAGCTCCTTCTGTCCTTTCTCTGACCTACAGGTAGAATATACACAGACCAGGCCCTCATTCACTGTACTTTTTAGTACAAACTCTGCAAAGTGTTGGGAAAAGAGCATGAAGCATAACCTTTGGCCCAAGTTAATCCAAGTGTCCTATACATTTTTATCAAGAATTCTGATCCATTTCAAAGATTTTTCTGAATAGTTACAGGTATTTGGGACTCCAGGAATATGAGAATCAGGATGTGCTCAGGTTGAGGCCATAGTTTGAGCTTGTCCCAACATCTAGAAAGCTTCTGAGAAACCAGCGAGTACATGGTGTAACTTATCCCCCCATTTGCACCTCCATAGGAATCAGACTCTTTCCCCTTGCCCAAGAAAATAACAGGAATCCTAAGACAGCCTAGAATCAAGACACTGAGGAAGAACACAGAAAATAGAAATGTTTCCCTATAGAAGACCAGGGGAGCCTAAAAGGTCATACCTAAATCAACAAAGTGAAAAGCAAAGTCATGTTAGGCTTGCCTGAGGCAAAGAGAAAAGCTATGTTCTGTGAGTCCTTGTGGATGCAAAGTAGCTAGAGGCAGAAGTCACCCTGTAAGGAAACCTGTGGGCAGAGATGAGCTACCTCAGGGAGTAGCTGCTTCTCCAGAAGCCAGTGTGGAACTGTGCCTGGAGATGTAGATTCCTGCAGGAGGAGCCTCAGAAGCCACTTCCAGGGAAGGAGACACTCATGTGGACTGGCTCCTGGCTTCCACTTAAGCCAAATCAACTCTTTTTATCTGAAAGTCTGTGTGTGGTTCAATTAATTAAATCCAGTATACACACACCCCAAAAAAGGCAATGCAAGCAGGTGTGGTGGTACACGCCTTTTATCCCAGCACTCACAATCACTGCAAATTGAAGGCCATCCTGGGCTACATAGTGAGTTCAAATGCAGCCTGAACTACATAGCAAGACCCTGTCTCAAGGACACACACACAGAAAAAGCATTACATAATCAAGTATCAAAACCCAGTGAAGGAGAAAGGAGTAACATTTTCAAAGGGGGCCATGCACTATGGTAGCCATTTGAGTCGTTTAGACTACCACTTACTGTACACGCAGAGATTTGCTGTGCTAAGTGCTTTATGTGCCTTATCCCATTTACTCCTCACCGGTATCCTACAAGGATCCTGAAAGGTAGGTATGAGTATTATCCCCATGCTTCAGTGAGGAAACTGAGATTCAGCGAGGTGAATGAACTCCCTAAAGTCAGCTGGTTAGTAAGTGGATACAGTGAGGTTTGAGCTCAGGTCTGTCTGAAGCAAAGTGTGTTCTTTCTGCCCCACAACTTACCTCATGAGCCAAAAAAGGAGCCAAATTTCAGGTCTGGGGAGACTGTAAGAATTAAATGAGATGCTGGGTGTAAAGTGCTGGGTGGAAGTGAGCACCTGTACCCAACAAACTCTGGCAAGCCATCTTCCCCTTCAGGCTGCTTCAGCAAGCAGGTGTTGTCCCAGCCAGGTTTGTACCTCTTACCATGGAGCAGACTGGTGGGCAGGGAGGAGGAGGAGGCAGATATATGGCTGCAGTCGCAGAGCCAAGTGATGTATGTGGCGCCTGAGGGAGCCGCACAGTGACACTGGATTCCAGCCGGCAAGCGTTGCTCCACTGGGATCGGCGCCGAATTATTGCTCCATATGAAACCCCAGGACTGATGGGAGCTTTCAGCTACAGACTGATAGCAACAGCCAAAATTGGATTGTTTGCTATTTATTTTTTTTAACTTCTGTCAAGGTCACTACCATAACAGGAAAACACTGCCCAAGCAGCAGGTATTTTTCATCCACTCTACCCACAAGAGCAATTTGCAACTGCAACTTTTGTGACGGGGCCTTACCTTGACAGCTTTCTTTCTAGAAAGATGTCACTGTCATAGGGGGTCTGGGGAAAGGAGCCTCCTAAAGACCTCATGTTTCCTTTCCACTCCAAGATCTGCTTCCTTCCTCGTCAGTTCCTCCAAAATGCTCTCCTATCAGGCTCATTCCCTCAGGCCTCCCTGCCTAGTTGCCAGACAGCTTCAAGCTATTTTCCAGAAAGGCCCATGGTGTTTCACCCTTGTGTGTGTTTCTCCTCTCTGCACTTGTGTCCCACTCCATCTAGATGTAAATTCTCTCTGCTTTGTCTCTTGTTAGCACATTCAGTTTTACAAACATGCACCAGATGCTGCCACTGTACCAGGACTGTGCTGGAGATAGAAGTAAGTGGCTGCCCTCAGGGAACTTATAAGTAAGTCAGAGGTAGAGTCACAAACATTCAACAAACCCATTTTCAAGTAGTTTTTTCAGTGGCAGCATTTATATTCTGATAAGCATTTATATTCTGAAACCACAGTGGTTGGTTCTGCCTGAGGAGCTTTTGGGTGCAGGTTCTGACTTGGCGCTCCCTGGAGAGGTCTGGCTCTTTTCCTTGCAGCAATACCAGGATAGGTGAAGGGAGAGTGGGAAGAGCAACGCAGCCTCGTGGTCATGAGCCAGAGTTGTGAATGGAACCCAGCCCATCCACTGCCAGCACCCCCACCTGTGTTTTCCTGAGTTGGGGGATAGAATGAAAGCAGGGTCCTACTGAGCCCAGCTCCGTGAACCATGTGCCCCCTCTCCCCACAGTACCAGGAGAAGCAGCGGAAACGTGAGGCTGAGGAACGACGCCGCTTTCCCCTGGAGCAGCGACTGAGGGAGCACATCATTGGCCAGGAGAATGCCATCACCACCGTGGGTGCCGGTGAGTACTACGCAGGACACTCTGCAGTGCCAGTCCGGGCAGGGCAGTTGTGCTGCAGTGAGGTGCGGTTAATAGTAAAAGTGAAGATTTATTGAGTAGTATCGCTATGCCAGGCATTTTCATAAACTCTATGCATTTTTTGTCATTTAAGTCCTCATAGCAGTGCCGTGAAGCTGGTACTATAAAAGCTCCATTTTAGATGAGGAAGCTAAAGCATGCACTTAAATAATTTGTTCTAGGCTGCTTAGATTTGACGCTCACCTTTGCGTGGTCCACTGTCCCCGTGCCCTGCTTTTAAGATGAGACACATAAGACCCAAAGAGAGATGGGAGCTTGTCCCATCACCAGTAATGTAACAGCTGAGCTAGCACTAGAACTGTCTTGTCTCTTCAGAATAGCTTGTCAGCAGTTGGCCCAGTCACAGGGAGAACATCCGAAACCATGCCATGCCTTCTTCCTCACCTGTGAAACTCTTACTCCCATCCTTTGGCCCCTGGAAGCCAGACTGTGTCAGCCCTAATCTGGTGGCCCTTCTGTACCAGCAAAGTCCCCTGGACAGATATGTACAGCTAATGTTCAGCTGAAGACAGTAGCCTCACCTTTATTCCCTGACTCTTGTGTGTGTCTCCTGCAAGTGGTTGCAGACAGGTGAAGGAGGGGAAGAGGAGCCCTATGCCAGGCTGAGGCAAAGGAGTCGCCCCCAAGGATCTGTGTTTTAAACAGGCTTTTTGGACAATCTGACACTCAGCTGGACTTTAAAACCCACTGCCCTGGGCCAGGGGCTTAGCTCAGCAGCATAAGCGCCTGCCTGGGAAGCGCAAGGTCATGAGTTCGATCCCCAGTACCAAAGAAAAAAAAAAAAGACCCACTGACCTGAGATGTCTTGGCAAGTCACTGACACATGGTTTACTCTCCTTTCTAAGCATTTAGTCCTGCTAGACAAAGCCCAGTGACTGCTAAGAATTCACCAGGTTCTGCTCACTGAGAACAGGAGCCACCATCCTGAAGTCTAGGCTGCCCTCTGGTACACTCTGAAGCCACATTATCAACCCTGAGAGTAACTGAAAAATGGTAGAGGTCACCCCATGATGTTCCAGGCCCAGCCTGATCCCCATCATTCTCACACACTGGCAGGGCTCACAACTCCCACATGAGCCCTTCATCAGAGGGCTGACCCCATCAGCAGAGGAAAGGAGCCCAGAGACTAGAGCTGCCTCCCCAGTTATAGGTCAGAAGGCGGCTTGCAGGTGCACACAGGAGCTGAGCAGAATGTGAATACACAAGCCCTGCTACTCAAGTCCATACCACACCAAGCTGCCCTTTGGGGTTTGGATACAGATATCCATCCCCACCTGCCACCTTGGAGATGACAATCCCAACTCCTTTGGCAAAGCTGTATCCAAGATAGAGGGAAGGAAGTTGCTGGGTGTTCTCATGGGTTGAAGAAAGGAATAGCCCAGCATAAGAAACTGATGACCTGGATGGAGTCTCATATCACTGGGCTGCCCTCACAGTTCTCCCAGCCTCATACACACCTTCCCCAGCAGAACTCTGATGGCCCTTCTTACCTGCTCCTTGGGCCCACAAGCTGTGAAGCTCCCCAGAAGTAGAGGCATTGCTGCAGAATTAGACCAGCCTGAGCCCACCACTTTCTCACTGTGCAACTGGCCTCAGCAGTTTCCTCACTCATGTGGTGGGTGTGAGTTTTAAGACCATGTGATTCTAAAGAATGTGTCCTTTCCTGTCTGTGCTATACAGCAGTGACTATAGCCTAGTCCCTGTCCTCAAGATGTTCCACCTTGAGTTAGGCCCTAGGTTCTTTAAGTCAACTCCACAGCTGATTTTTTTCTACCTGGATCTAAGTCCCACAACCTGCCCCTTCCTCATCCCCACACTGACCTCTGATGTATCACCCATCTTGTCTTTCCTTGCTCTTGGGCCAGAGCAAGAGTGGATAATTCACACCACCTCCAAAAATCTCAGAATGTGCATGCACTGTGACTGCTCCTCCCACGTATAGTTTCCCCTTCTTTCACTTGAACTCTGCCTCAGGTCAGCAGTAAAGTGGCCATCTAGGAAGGCCCTGTACTTTGTCCTGTGATGTGTAGGTTGGAACCTGCTGTGGCTCCAGTCACCCTAGAACAGTGCTGATGAACCTTTTAGAGCTTTCAGTGATACAAACAGCCTGTTACAGCATGCATGCCATAGTTGCATGACCACTGCCCTAGAAATTAGGGTCAGAGTTGTGCATGATTGGTGTTTTGCCTCCAGCTGTAAAATGGTAACTATGCACCTGCCTTGCTGAGAAGCCCTGTAGTTCAGAGCCCACTGCTAATATTCCAGACCATGTTTATTTCCTGTGACCAGCTCCCAGAACTGTCTGGTAGGAAGGAGTAAGTAGCCTGGTGGTTGTGCTATGAGGGCAGGCAAAGCCTGAGACATTCACGGGTCACAACTTGTGGTGGGCAGGCAGAACCCAGGACCTCAACACTTCACAGCTGAAGCAGGTGCAGGAGAATGAGGTACATAAAGAGGCTAGGCCAGGCTTATCTGGGTCCTCTAGGCTAGCATCATATGTGTGCTAGGGACTGGCTGGCTGAAGCCTGGCACCCCATGGGTACCATGAGCATGGGCAGCCAGAAAAGTGCCGCAGAATGAATTGATTTGATAAATGGCCATTTATTACCCTCACGAATTGGCTGAAACCAATTTTGGTCACATCAACCCCTGGTAAGTGCTGGGATATTGATTTGTGCAAAGTAATACAGTGAATTTATCAGTGTGATCCCCAGCTGCAGGGCCTCTAGGAAGGCTGGCGCACAGTTACCGCCTTACAAATGGAGGAGATAAAGCACCAGTCCCACAACCCAGGCCCTGATGTCTTCTCTGGTCTTCCAGGGTCACCAGAGCCAAAGCAGGACCAACCTGCATTCTACACACCAGAGCCTGGGCTTGGAAGGTGAGGCTCTCCTTCCAGAATTTGGAGTGTGGTTCTTGAGGAGGGGAGGATGCCCACGCTATAGGGCAGACCTGCTGGAAGCTCCAGGAGGCAACCAGATGTCTGTTGAGCACACTGAGAACTGAACCACCATTCACTGGTCTCCTAAACAGAAATTTAGAAATTCTTTGGGCTCTTCCCCTCATCCCTTACAGTGCAGGTATCAAGTTCTGTCATTCCACCTCTTAAATGGCTCTCAAACCCTGTTCCTGATAGCATTGCCTTAGTTTAGGATATCTGAATCATGGCAGTAGCCTCCTCAATGGTTTTGCTGCTTCCCTTCCTTCCCCTGGAATTAGTTCTCTTTGCTAGATAGAGTGATCTGTGGAAAACACAAACCTAACAATGCCACTCCCCTGTTGAAAACATTTGAGTGTCCCTCGCTACCCTGTTGTGGTGTGCAAGGCTCACTGCCGCTACCACTGCCCTCTGCTTGGCACTGCACACCCCAGCCCCAGGGCCTGCTTCTGCCTCCCTGCACACAGTGAGCATATCTGCTGTCTGCATTTGTCCCTGCTGCCCTCCCAGCTTGTGGTTCCTCCTTCTCTAACTCTCCCACCCCAATCCAGCCCATCTCCCACACACTAGCTGCTTTCTCCATGGGCTAACTCAGTTCGGGTGCAGTGATCATCCAGCTTGTGTGTGCCAACTTCCTGGAACAGCACTGTGCTCAAAAGTAGATGTTGAATGTGTTCGCAAAATACATTTCTGTGTTGTGGCCCTCTGTCCATCTCTATGATGTGCTCTGAAGAGAGAAGCTGTACACCTGCGCTCTAATAACTCACATGCATGCTGAGAACAGGACTCAAGCAAGAGTCTTAATTACAACCATATTAACTGACCTTTGACCCGTTGGTCAGTGGCTGGGTGGATGACCCATTCCCCAGACCTGCTATAAGCAGCTTCCCCTGGGCATCAAGTCAACATGCACATATCTGGCATGGCCAGAGTGGCCAGAAGCTCCTCAGAGCTTCTTTAGGCCATGAACCTGTGCCTGACAGCCATTCTACCTGTCCCAGAGGTCCCTCTGAAGTGTCTGCATTCCCTCGGACAAACTCTACCCCTTCAAGTGTCCTTCTGGACCAAAGTCTGGCCCACATGCAGAATCTCAGCATCGTGTGGCACACTGGGGTACACTGTCTTATCTCATGCTTCACTTCTTTGTTTGACTAATCTAAAAGTATGATCTTCCCCAAGCCCCTGCCTTTCCTGCCCTCCCTGTGAGGACTGGTGCCTGATGTGAGAGAGACAACCAGAACTGCTTGCAGCTCCACTCCATGTCACTTCAAGGTCCCTGCCTGTGCTTTGCTGTTCTCATTGCCCAGCCTCCCTGCCAATACTCAAGACATAGGCCTCTCTGGGCTCCCCCGCCCCCACCCCGTTCCTCCCTGGTTTCAGGGCCCTCTCTCTGAACTTTGTTTGGACACCTTTGTCACCGTTCTACCAAATGATGACTGCTGTGTTTGTATGTCTTCTTCCTTCAGAGGTGAGGGACTGCCTCATATCAGCTCTGTTTCCTGGGTTGGACACACAGTATGGTTGTTGAATTCAGGTAAATGAAGTCTGAGCCAATTTTGACACAGCTAACAAACTCTTAAGTAACTCTAAACCACAAGAGTCCCTCTGAAAAGCTAGTTCCCCTGGGAGATGATACACTATGGAACAGTGTGTTTCCAGATAAAGTTTAAAAATCTCCCATACCAGGCCATTAGAACTTATCAAGAAGGATGGATCAGCCCACCCGAACTGCCCAGAACCTTGAGCTGGATGAAGGCAAAGGCTTTGCTTTTTCATACCCCCAACTGCATGGCAGGTTCACCCTCATCCTTTAGGTACAGATGTCAGCCATACACACAGGTGTCTCCTGCACTTCTCCCACCCATTTAGAACCTACCATTTTCACAGCAGTATTTCCCTCCTAAGCATACAGCTGGCTCTACACCATCCCATGACATCCCGGTACCTGGCATGTTTGCTGAACACATGCATAAGGCACCCAAGAGAGAGTTCAGAGGAGAGTGCTAAGGAACTCTAGGGTCTAGGCCACACTCTCCTCCATAAAATGGGAGTTAAAGATTATTCTTCTCCCTCCTCCTCATAAGTCCAGGAAGACCAAGGCTCAATTCATGTAGCCAGCAAACTTTAAACCAGTGTTGGGCTAGTCTCAGGTCCCCCAGGAACTGAAGGCCCAGCACCTGCTCTGATGGAGCACTCTGTGATTGGGGGCACAGTCTCGCCTTTGATATGAAGGCACAGGCAGATGAAATCCCTGCACTGCCCCGCTCTGTGAGGCCGTTTCATCCTGTGTAGAATGGAAATAATATCTACTTCTAAGGATTGCTATAAGGATGAAAAAGATATCTGTAAAATATCAAAACTAATGACTGCTGCTGTTGCTACCACTATGACTTCCGCTATCTGTACTTCTACTGGTTTTGATTTTTTGTGTTTTGTTCTGTTTTTTGTTTCATTTGTTTGAGAGGCAGTCTTGCTCTGTTGCCAGACTAATCTCGAACTCATGAAATCCAGTGATCCTCAGCCTCCCAAAGTTCTGGGATATAAGTACACACCATTGTGCCCAGCTTATTCATGTTGTTGTTCCACTCTTTGCAGTTTACAATATTTCTTCGTAAGGGCCAGGAGTTTGGCTCAGTGGCTTAAGAGCCAGCCTGGTGGGGGTGAGGTTGTGAGTTCGATCCCTGGTGCTGCCAAAAAAAAAAAAAATTAATTGAACAATATCCCTTTGTAAATATTAATTCACTTCATCTTCATATGGAGCGAATATAGTACATGCCTCTTTCCAGGTACTGAGGCTTAAAGAAATAGGTATTTTGGAGCCGGGAATGGTGGTGCATGTCTGTAATCTCAGCACTTGGGAGGCTGGGGCAGGAGTTCAAGGCCAGCATAGGCTACATAGTGAATTTAAGGCCAGTCTGAACCACACAGAAAGACCCTGTCTAAAAAAAAAAAGAAGAAGGAAAGAAAGAAAGGAAATAGGTGTTTTACTCAGTCAGTCAACTAGTAAGTAACAGAGGCAAGACCCTGAGTGAGCTGCAGTAACTCCTAGTGTCTCCACCATATCACTCAGTAGGTGTTCTCCACACATCAGAAAATTCAGACCTGTGAATTAATTGGGTAGATGTGTTACAGAACTGATCGTAAAGAGTTGTTGCAGGTGAGTTTTCAGATGGTCTGATAACAAGAGATGTGACCAGGAAAGGCACAGACACGAGCAAGGCAGACACTGGCACAACATGTGGGAGGCAGCGGGGCTAAGCTGCCCAGGCAGAAGGCCTGACAGTATCTCAAGCCCAAGGGCAGTGGTGAGGACAGGGCCTCCTTGAGGTCATGTGATGAGTGTCTGGGTAAGCTAGATTGGAAGACTACAGAGGAAACGTGTTTCTGGTAAGCCAGGTGTGTGAGGACGTGCTGGGTGGAGAGAGCCAGAGGGGAGCTCCCTCCTTTCTTTACACTCCCTGAAGCACCACTTTAGGTACAGGAGTCAGCAAGAGTAGGGTTACAGCCCAGGGTCTTCATGAATTCATCTGTGTAACCATGAACAGGTTTCTTAACTTCTTCATATATATTTTCTTATCTATAAAATGAGAATTAAGTTCTGTCTCCTACTTGCCTCAGGTGGTCATGATGTTGGTGTGAAATTATGTCTGCAGAAGTTTTTAAGTGCTGGCAGAGTAAGTTGTGCGTTTGCCAGTCTACTGTGAGAGCACCAGCACTTATGGCCCACATCCAACTGTCTGTTGGTCTCAGCCTCTACCCCGACCTGACAGGACCCTCTAGGCTCCCCGTCTTGGTCCTCAGCCACCCCATCAACATACACCCTGGGGCTCGCCTTCCCCAGACCTTCCTGGCTGCTTCTATTTTTCATTCTGTCGGACTCCATCTGCTTGGCTGTTTTTCTCTTAAGATATTATTAGAAATATCCAGAGTTGTAATTGTTTAATGGTTGGCATTTCGCCTGTTTCATGGGGGGCCCTGATCAAGCCCACCCCAGACTCATGCCCTGGGTCTGACAGAATTGACCAGGGACAGCTGTGCAGTGGAGTCTGCCTGGCATTATAAAGAGCTCTCTCCCAGGTGCATTATTAGAAAAGAAGGGGGGAAAGATGGCCCCAGGCGTAATTCAATTCCACATTCTCCATGGTGTTTTTAGTACTGCACAGCCCAGCAATGTTCAGCTCTCAAAGGGCTGGCATGCTCCTCTGAAAGAAAAGCCAAGTCAGAACCTCTTGTACGTGATACCCAGGGAACCTTGTCCCTACTGAGCCACCTTTCTAGTGATGCCTGGGTAATGTGCCTCCCAGATGGCCACGAGACCTGAACCCAGTTCATACTCTGCCTCTTCCCAACCTAAGTTCTGGATTTAGCTAAGAATGTGGCTCCTTTCAAGTGACCTCTTTCTCAGCCCTACTCCAACATGCAAAACATACATGTGTGCACATAGTATCCATGGAAGTCTTGTGTTCGCCATTTTAATCTATCCACTTCCCCCAGATACCCTCACCTTCATGTCCCTGTGTCTGTTGGAATGCCAGGGACTCTCAGTCATCCAGGTGTGGCCCTCTTCTGCTTTATCTCCTGTGCTTAGATACCTAAGAGATCTGTGAGTTTCCCTCATTGCTAACCCTTCCAGAAAACTGGGCCAGTTAGAGATCTGCATCCTAGCCCAGAAGAGAGGTTGGCCTGACTGTTTCCCCAAGCCTCTTTCAGGGTTTTCAGGGAGCAGCTCCTGGTCAGGCAAAAGTGACTAGTCTGCCATCCAAGAGGTTGCAGTTTCCATCTGTTGATGCTGAGGCCAGAAGTAGAAAGTACATTAAGGTAGCACCATAAGAGATAGAGGTGAAAAAGATCACAAGCATGGCTCTGAACTAAGACAGGTCATCTAGACTCTCGTAATCTGATCCTACTCACCACTCCTCTGCCTCTGTCATGCTCACTGCCTCTCCAGATCCTGCCCCACCTCCATGACCAGCATTAGTCCTGCTGCTCCCACTGAGTCTTCCTTGACCTCTGCAGCTGCTTCTTTGAAACCCTGCTACAGTTCCCTCAAGACTGGTAACACTAAGGCTTAGTCCCAAAGACTGTCAACTCTCTCTCCATTGACTAAGTTTCCAGACCTTCTTCTCTGACATATGTCCCTTTGCTAATTTTGCCCAATACTCTGAGGACCAGAGCAGACATGCTCTTCCATCTGCAGATAGACTTTGACATTGCACAGTGCTCTGTTCTTGTCCTGCTCCTGACTGCCATGTTTCCCTTAATGCAACCCAAATTGATACAAATTTTTAAACCAGTCATATGTGAGTTTTAAAAAGAAGGCAGGTTTAGAGAAAAAAACAACTCTACTCTCTACTAGTTGTGTGACTTAGGCAAGTATCTCTTGGTAGAAAGGAGTTGAGAATATTTTCCCCTTGGGGTGTTTGTGGGGTCTCTAGTAAATATATTGTTGGGAGATTTTTCTAGTTGTGTCTAGCATACAACATGTGTAATAAATGATTCTTGCTTCCTTCCCTTCTCTTATATTTGAATGGTTCTTCTGAGCCTGCTTCTCCCAGTGTCCTTGCCTCAAATACATGGCCCTTGATCATATGGCTCCTCTTGAAGAAGAGGTCTGGCCTTGCTCTGGCAGAGTTAAACCCCAAAGGGAACTAATACAGATCCCTTCTGCAGAGATGCTAACCAGTGGCTTACCCCTTCCATGCTCCAAGCTCCACACTACCCTCTGTTGGCTTCCAAAAAAGGTATTTGGCTGTGTTTCCACTTCCTAATTGAGACAGTAGACCAGACTTCGGTTTTCTCAAATGGGAAAGAGCCCAAAGCTCACACCTCAGATCCCCAACTGCCAAGGGCTGCTGCCTATCCCATTTGTGAGTAGAGGGGTAACCAGCAAAAACTAAAGTTCCTGTCTAAATCCCCTTCACCAATCCCCCACCCCCTTCACCTCCATTCACCATCCACCCGCCTTCCAGTTTCCCTGGCAACGCTGAGTGCTCATCCTGGAAAACTTTATCCGAAATCTGCTCTGGGCAGCTTTCCAAATCCATGCTAACCTGATTAGGTATCTCTAGGGGCCTTGCCAGCTAATCAGATTAGGCAGCACTAATGGTAGTGAGGACTTTGAGTGGGCGCAGAGCAGTAAAACATATTGTATACTTAGTGATAATTATCCTGCCTTTTGTGTCATTGATTTATCTGCCTCCCTCCCTGTCCCCCCGTCTTGTGTGTTTGGCCACAGCAATCCGGAGGAAGGAGAATGGCTGGTACGATGAAGAACACCCTCTGGTCTTCCTCTTTTTGGGATCATCAGGAATAGGTAATCAGGATCACATCAGCCAGTGGGGAAAGGGAGCACCCAGAGTGGGCTCTACACCCTGGCCCAGCTGCTGTGGGCCAGGGGTCACACCATCCACCTCAAGTTCAACTCTCGGCTCTGAAAACAGCTACCTCCAAATTACAGAGCCATCAGGGAAGAAGATTCTGGGATTTAATCATCTGCCGTTTTACAAGCAGCTAGAATTATGCCTCTTCCTTTGTACACTCAGGGGTACAAGGACTAATTCATCTAGGGACCAGGCCCTCGGGACCCATTAGCCTTAGTCAGGCCACTCTGCTCTGGGAACAGTTGAGCCACCTCCTCTGCCCAGGACACCAACCACATTCAGAGCAGCCCAGCTATAGGAAGCTAAAGAAAACCTCAATGACCAGTGCAGTGCCAGGTGCAGAGCATAACTGGTTCCAATAAAATGTGTTGAGTATTTTTCTTTTATTTTGTTTTCTCCCCACAGTACTAGAGATTGAACTCAGATCCTTTGCACTGAGCTACAATTCCCAACTCTTGAATTTTTCCTTTGTTTTGATAGGGTGTCACTATGTAGTTCAGGCTGTCTTTGAACTTGTGGCAATCCTCTTTCCTCAGCTTCCCTAGTGCTAGGCACATACCACCAGCTTTATTTTTTTATTTGAGTCAGGGTCTCTAAATCACTAAATTGCCAGGCTGGGATTATAGGAGATTGGATATTTTTATAGCCAGTTGGGCTGCATTATATGCAGCTACTTACTCTGCGCACTCACATACTGCCTTTCCTCCACACCCCTTCCACCATCATCACGATGGGGATTTCGTGATTTGTAGGAACTTTTTTTTTCCTTGACGGGCTAGGGATTGAACCCAGGGCCTTGCATATGCTAGGCAAGTGCTCTACTTCTGAGCTACAACCCTAGCCCAGATTTCATGATTTAGTTGTCTCTTCCTCCTCTCCCAACACCTTTGTCCACTTAGCTTTCCCTCATATGTAGGGTCCCAAAAGGTTACCACCCCGATCTTGATACCTCAGAATTTGACTTCCATACCCCACAGTGAGTTCCAATGGCTTTATCATTGTTCCAAATGGCCCTTCAGCACCACCTCTTAGGTATTGTCATTCCTTTTTTATGCCACAGAAAACTGTGAAACTAGTAAGAGGTACTCTTCATCCTTCCCAGCCCTTACTTGTTGTTTGTTTTGGTTGTTTTGTTTATTTGAGGCAGGGTTTCGGTATGTAGTGCAGACTGGCCTTGAACTCACGTAGCTCAGACTGGCCTCAACTCATAAAAGTCCTCCTGCCTCAGCCTACTGAGTGCTGAGATTACAGGGATTCACCACCACACCCAGCCATTAGTTGGCATTATTTCCAAGGTCTGCCTGAATTACAGGCCATGGAGATTAAGTGGTGAGCCAGGAGGTCAGGGTGGTCCTAAGAGAAATGAGGGTTATACTGGGCTTCAAAGGCCAATGCTCTGGATTATAAACCTGTTCTCCACTGTCAGCGTGGTGCTACAGAGTAGAGGCCTCAATCCCACCCACAGAAAAATCAAGATGTAATGCAGACTTGATTCTGATCTCAGTTTCACCATCATTCCCTACTTTGGGAGAGACTCTGACCCTCACCATTCCATCGATAATATTTATGCTTCCTGGTGTCCTGCCATTTCCAGTTATCTAGTCCTAACCCACTCCTTTTCCTTCCTTCTTTCTCACTAGGGAAAACAGAGCTGGCCAAGCAGACAGCCAAATATATGCACAAAGATGCCAAAAAGGTAAGGGCTGGGACTGAGGCCTGGTTTGCAGTCCATGGAAACCTTGCCCAGTCATGCTGTGCCCAAATCCAAAGCTCTCTGAAGCTGGTAAAAAGCCAAGCAAGAAGGTGGACCCTGGCCCAGGAACACACCTCTTCTCTGGCCACCAGTTAATCTAGGAGTTTGAGGGAATTATCCAACCTCTTTGTGCCTCAGTTTCTTCATCTATGAACCAGGAATATAATTTTCAGCCTGCCTGAGTCTTGGGCTCCTGAGAGAACCAAATGAGATTCATCCACATAGCATTGTCAAGCGCCTGCCCCACCCCGGGTGCCATGCTGGGTGCTATAGGTCAGTGCTTATCCTCCCTGGGGCTCAGGCTGGAGCAGCATCCAGGGAGTCAGGGCTGTGCTAGAGAGAGTTTTGGGGGCTGTTGAAAAAAACATATAGGAATAAGATGATGCCTATTGATTCTGTCTGTCTTACATGAGCTTGCTTACTTTGTTTTGTTTTTGTTTTGTTTTGTATTTGAAATTGAACCAAGGGCCTTGTACTTGTTAGCAAAGTGCTCTACCACTTAGCTACTTTCTTGGCTTTATTTTATTTTATTTTATTTTATTTTATTTTATTTTATTTTATTTTGAGACACACTCACTAAGTTGCTCAGATTGGGCTTGAACCTGGATTCTATCCAAGCCTCCTAAGTACTAGGATTCTAGGCATGCACCCCGCCATGCCTGGCCCTTCATGAGCTTTTAAACCTGGTCTCTTCTGCCTTAAGCTGAGCTGCTTCTAATGCTTCTTCCTGTGGCTCAAACACCTGAGTTTTCCCCTACAAAAGAGCCTGCCTTATCCCCTGCTCATTCACACTCAGGCTTTTTAAGGTCTGCTCAGTTTGACTCTCTAGGCTGACAAGAAATGCTTTCAAGAGAGCAGTCCTTCGAAAGAGTGCAGAACATTTCAACGAAAGCTAACCACTGTCCTAACCATCCCTCCCTGCATTGAAGCTAAAGTCCCCCTGCCTGTGGCTGGAGTGTGCTTGAGATCGCCAGACCCCACCTGGTTTCTTTGAAAAGCCTCTTCCTGAGGGATGAGGAGTTGCCTAGGCCTCTTCTGACCAAGTGGCCCCAGCAGCAGAGTCCCAGTCTCCTGTTCCTCTTGTGGCCTCCCTACCCTCTTGCCACCTACCCTGAGAACCTGGCAACCACAGAAGCAAGGTAGCTCAGGCTATGTCCTCCTGAGCCCCCTTTGCCTACAAACTGGCAGAAGGCTCTTATGCCTCCCTGGCTCCAGTAACTGTGCTGTGACTCAACCAAACCCAGAGCAGACCCACTTGACAGCCAGGCAGGCAAGAAGCAGCACGTGCCCTGCTAATATGCTCCAACTAAAATAGCATTTTTAAGACAATTCATCAGGTTGGCAGCGATTGAAACAATTAGCACTCTGGTAAGGGCCATAAACTAGTGAGACTCTTAGGGAAGATGCAGTTACGGGCAGGAACCACCTGATTAGGGATGAAGAATTCTGACTGTATTTTTAATACTGTCAGAAAGGTTAATATTTAATTACAAATTATAATCTCTTTATCCAAGCTGTCTTAATATGTCTTCATACACAGTGGAAGTGGAAGGAAAATATCTGCTGACGTGCTGGTGTAGAAAGGAGAGGGTAGCTTGTTAAAAGACTGATGATGCAAGTGATTTTCACTTTGTGCACCTGAATGGGAGACAGATCGACCCCCATGCAGGGTGTCCTATGGGTGTGACACTGGCACCCCTCCGTAAGTGCTTCATCCAGGAGGAGGCAGTAACAGTATTACCCACCATACCCACATCACAGTTGAGGTAGCAGGATGTGGCAGACCAAGCTCTAGTTCTTCTTTCTCCTAGCCCTAGACAGTTCCTTCCTTTCCCCCATGAAATTTCAGTGCTCTTGCCTCAGCCATCCAGTCCTGTGTGATAGGGTTCTGGTGAGCATCAGGTTAGATCAGTGGGGCCCGCAGCTGGCTCAGGTTTTCGTATGCAGTGCATACCCACTCCCTCAGCTAGTGTTTTACCACTTCCTGTTCTCAACAGCATGCACATCTGTTACTTAATCCTATGAAGAACAGCACAGATACTTAGGCCCACTCTGCAGATGAGAAAACTGATGCCCTATCATATCAAGAGGCTTGTCTAAGGACACTTGTTAGAGAGAGAAGTAAATTCAGACTTTGACCCTTCTCTCAATGCCATTGTTCTCCTAGCTGCTCTAGGAGACCATATTATAAATTTGTCATTTTCTCCATGTTTCACAGAAGGAGGTGAGAGCCATGAGAAACCTAATAAAACTGTTTTATTTTAAAATCATAGGTGATTCTTCCATAAAGCTCTGACCTGTACATGTCCTAGGAGTCAACTCATTACAGAGTATGTTTATCACACATTTTTTTTCTAGTCATATGACAGAACCTGCCTTCAAAATCCAGGAGTCCTGGACTGTTAACTCTAACAATTTGTGGACTGTCAGCATGGACTGTTAGCTCTCTAACCTGTCAGCTTGATGCTTCAGAGAGCCCAGAGATTAATGTAGGGGAAGTGTCAGAACCTAGTGTAAAATAGCTCTTCCCAATGAGAGCACCCTTCTGTCTGCTCTGCAGGGTGCCTTGTGAAATGAAACAAGCCCTGGCCTCGCAGCCAGAGACTTGAATTCTTGTTCCAGCCCTCTGACCCTTAGTTTCCTCATTTGTAAAGAGACTAATACCTCTGGATCTTGCTGCCTCACAAGGCATTGTTTGCACATTTTTACAGTTTTTTTTAATCAGGCCTATTGTAAGGTTTTTTTCCGCCTCTCAGCTGCTGTTATTTTTCCCAAATTGAGCAGCTTTGTTTAACTTTCATTACTAGTATTAATAATCCTTAAGAAGGAACTGTAGTGGGCTCTGTGATGTCATCATGAGGTGGGTGAATGGCCCTACAGATTTGGAGTTATAGTGGCAAGATGATAACAGGATTAAAAGCAAGTATTTGAGTTCAGTTACCTGGGGTTAAATCCCAACTCTCCCCAAATACATGGAATTGGCCAGGTTCTCGTTTGTATCAGTTTTCTCATCTGTAAAATGGGTTCAGTAATGCTGCCTGTTCCATTGGGTAGTTATGATAGTTTCATGAGATAATGATATACAATGTTAAACATTATTAGCATATGCTCATAAGCAATTGATCGTGTTGGATGTTACTATAATTATTACTGCTTCATTTGTAGATAACCTCAAGCTAAGATCATGTGACACCAAAATGATTGCAGCCAAGAAAGTCAAAAACTTGTTTAGAGTTACACAGTGATTTGCTTGAAGGACTAGTGTGAGAAGCCAGGTCACTTGACGTAAATAAGCACTAGTGTCTATCCTCCCTGTCTCTACTGGTACATTAACACCTAAGCACAAAGCTCAGAGCCTTGCAAATGAAGACTGCCAGGAGCCCAGCTGATTGTCTGCTGAAAATTATGGGGCAGTACCACATAATGCAGATATGGAGCTGGATGCCCCTGGGCAGGTTGCTTTCATCTCTGATAGTTTCCTCATCTGTGAAGTGGGGATGGTAATAGTACTTACCTCACAGTCTACACATGTTCTCAGCCCTGTCTCACAGTCGGCTTTTACCCATCAGACCATTGCTCCCCCTGTGCTTCCCTGGACATTGCCACCCTTCCTGCAGCCCGTGAATCTTGTGGCCGAGCAGCCAAGGGACGCTCTGGACATGGTTGCCCCACGCACTGGTAGCAGTGTTTGCACCCACATGGCCTTAATTACCTTTTTGAGCCTTTTCCCATCTCTTGGAAGGTCTCTCCTCGGGACCTAAGTGAGGCAGGGACAGGCACCCAGAGCCTTACATTAGGAAGAAACAGCGCTGTACAAGGGGAGGCAGCATCCACAGCCACCTAGGCAGTGGCAGAACTGGGGCTAGAAGCCAAGCTCCATTACTGACCCAGGGCTCCCTCTGCCATCCTGTACTTACAGATTAGAGTGACAGTACTAAGAACTAAAACTATGTCTTTGAGTGACTTTCTGAGCAGTGACAAGCTAGAACATGGTCCTGGGTTTCAGACCAAGATATCCTCCTCTGAGGGTCTTGGCACCCCATTGTACCTCCTCTCAGGAGCAGCAGTGTTGACAGGTGCTGCTCTCGGATGGAAGCATGAGCCAGTAGAAGAGCCTGGCCTGGGCAGATAGACAGGGCCCTCACTCACAGCTCCCTCACTCAGTTAATTCTTCATAACAAGGAAGGGGTGCTCTGCCTGTTAACTCTTCAGATTGATCTTCTCTTCCCCTGGAGCCAAGCCTGCCCTTCCCTCCAGGGCACACTTGGAAATCAGACCTAATCCCAGAGATGAGAGAGAAGGGCTGTGAGCTACATTATAGATACCTTAAGAGAAATGAACTATCAACAAATGGAAAGATGCATTTATTCTAAAGAAAAACAAAGTAAAATATGAATGTGTGCCCCACACAGACTCACAGAGTTAAGGGGCATTATGGAGCCCTTCCTACAGTCTCATCACCATCCCCACTGGTGGGGACTGGCCTTGTGCATACTTGCCTGCCCCACTTGGTGGGGGCCTTTCAAGGACAGGGGTCAAGACTTGTTCATTATTGTAACCACAGCACCAAGAATACAGTAACATGCTCTAGAAATGTGTCTGGAAGAGAAGTATGGCAGGGTCGACATTATGGTAATCAAAAGAGTAGAAACCTGCTTGAAGGAAGATATGTCCTGGATCAGATTTGGAAGGGCAGGGACATTTGGGCTTTGCTTAGGTGGGAAATGAGTGAGCAGGAAAGGAGGTAAGGACCAGGAGAAATGTATCATGAGGATGCCACAGAAATCTCCAGCCAGTGGGGCCTAACAGCCCAGAGATAGTAGGAATCCTCTGTCCCATGCCCTTCCTCTACCTCTTGCCACCACACAGATTTGTCCCCTGGTTGTTTCCACACAGGGCTTCATCAGGTTGGACATGTCTGAGTTCCAGGAGCGACATGAGGTAAGAGAGATCCCCAAGGAGATATGGTTGGAAGGCCTGGCTACTTGACTGCCTTGGTGTCCTATATGCCTTGTCATTTAGGCCTTCAGGCCTCAGATAATTCCAACAACCCTGGAATGCGTTCTTGAAAGTACATGTGTGCAGCAGTCACTGATGTGTTTTGCATAGGACTTGCTCTGAAGAGTAAACAAAAAAGATCTATCTGCCTTCCATCATGGCAGCGGATTCGTGCCACACCAGAGGAGAGAGGCAGTCTTAATAGGCTATAAAGCCATCTTCTCATGTTGGCCCCATATTGCAGACTAAAAGTATAGAAGTCGTTCCTAGCCTGTTTTCTTCCTTCCACTAGGTGGCCAAGTTTATCGGGTCCCCGCCAGGCTATATCGGGCATGAGGAGGGTGGGCAGCTGACCAAGAAGTTAAAGCAGTGCCCCAATGCCGTGGTGCTCTTTGATGAGGTGGACAAGGCCCATCCAGATGTGCTCACCATCATGTTGCAGCTGTTTGATGAGGTAAGTCACCATAGGCCACTATGGGGTAGGGAGACACTGGAAATATCAAGAGCTGTAAACAACAAGAACCCAGGACACAAAGATTGACTGATCCTTCCTCTACTCACTGCTGCTGTGTGTCCATTCAGGCGTTTAGCAGGTACAGGTCTCTGGGCAGGGACCCGGCAGGGCACTTTTGGGGGAAAACCAGCCAAATGGTGACACGCCATGACTGCCTTCTCCAGAGACAAATGGGCAGAGGTGCCATGGGTGAGGGGCTAAACTTTCAGTTCCAGCTCTGCTCCCTACTGGTTTTGTGGCCTTGGCAAGTCACCACCATCTCTGGGCACAGGGACCTCACGTGATGAGCAGGGAGGCTGGGTCACCTGAGCTCCAGGAACTATGCTGGTCCTAGCAGCTCTTGTTCCTCCCTGTGTATCAGATTTTGTCTGTATCAGTTCTTCAAAACACTAGACTGATGAGATGTCCCACAGGACTCATGGAGTCCTCCTGCTTTGAGAAGCTCTGGGTCCTCACAACTGGACAGTCCCCCTCTAGTCAAGGTGAGCTCTAAATGAGGAAAACAACACACTTTTAAGAACTGTATTTCATGTGCTAGACTAGACCTCTGCTAAAATTTAACAGGTGGGGTGGAGAGGGAATCAAAATTGATCATTTTATATATATATATATACTCTTCAAAGTGAATGTAAATTTTATGTTACAAACATATACCAGTTTTTAAAAAGACTTAACAGACATTATTTCTAATCATCATGATAGCCAAAGAAATTATCTCATTTTTTAAAAGGAAGAAACTGAGGTTCAGAGAGATTACAAATGATGTGTCTAAGACTATATACCACCACTGTATGAGGAGCCAAGTTTGGACTTCATATGTATCCACTCCCAGGGCCTCATTTCTCCCTCTTTGTACCTCTTTACCTTGAGCTAGGAGAGGGGCTTGCTCATGGTTATGGGAAAACAGCACCTCTACCCTTTCCCAGGGCCCTACCCTGCTCAGAGAACAGGAGGAGCCAAGGGCTGATCAACTATGAGGCTTTCTTCTCTACCCTTTCAGCAGCAGGTGCTAAGTGGGGTCCTGCCCACCTTTCTGCTTAGCCCTCTCAAGCCCTGAGAAAATGGGAAGCTAGTTTGCTTCCCATGTCACAGGTACAGGGAAGGACTCCCCTAGACCAGTGCGGCAGGTAGCAAGTCAGGCAGAAGCTCATCTCCCCATAAATGCCACTGCTTTCCTCTATCTGGGCCACCATCCTGGTCCCTGCCCCAAGTCTGCTGCCATCTTCCCAGTCACTCAGCTGACCTGCCAAGCAGGAAGAGCCCACTCTTGGAGTTGTTACCTACTTGGTTATGTGGGTAACCCTGAGGCCACTCACTGTGTTCTAACCTCTTGGTGAGATTCAGCCGTGGACCACATTCAGCCCTGTCCTTTGAGCTCTGCCCAGGAGACAGGCGAAAAAGAGAGATAGTAGTCTGTGGTTTTTTTGCACCCTATATGCTGCATACTGTTCTAAGAAATGTGCATGGTTTTTAAAAAACTACATGTATAAATGCATCTAATCCTCCCTACTACCACCTGAATGAAGATAGTTATTACCGCCTCCATTTAATTGATGAAAACACTGATACAATGCAAGAGTGAGGAATTTGTGTGTGATTACACAGCAGGGAAAGGAGAACTAAGGGTTCAAACCCAGGCAGTTCCATTCCCAGAGCCTGCAGTTCAAATAACTACCATGCAGCTGGGGCCAGAAGAGGAGCCAGTCTTCAGGAAGGCCACCATGCAGGGAGAGCCAAGCCCAGGGAGGCGAGCGTGGCAACCTGTGTGGCCTCTGGCCACCCTGGGCAGGTATCTCTGATACCATCCTCAGCCGCTGCCTTATGGAGGATGCTTAAGTGCCCTATGTAAGCCCATCCACCCATTCTCTGCTGCTTCTCTCCACTGAGGGAAGTGATGATAGTTTTAGGGAGCTGAGGAAGCTGATAACACCTTCCAGCAATACCCCGCGCAACCCACTGTAGTTTCTGATGTTCTAGGTTCTACTGACCAAAGCTCCCACCCAAGTTTAATTAGCCAGATCTACACATTCATACTCTTCAAAACAGATCCTTTTCTTGTTCATGCCACACACTCCCAGAGCCCACAATCAGGTTCTGTCAATAAACTTAACCCTACAGTAACTCAGCAGAACTTCAGAGAATGAGTGCTTGCTAGCTAAGCAGAGTGGGGAAGGGCTGGCAGTAGAAACCTGACATGCCAAAGCCCAGGGGCATGATATGGCCTAGTATATTCAAGGCACTTCAGCTGCTCAGTATTGTGCAACTATAGAGTTCAAGTGAGAGTGAGGTGATGGAGATGAAGGAGACGGGAAATGGGGGCCACTTAAAATGCCAGGCAAGGGCTAGGGGTGTGGCTCAGTGGTGAGCACTTGCCTGGCATGCTCTGGGCTCTCAGTTCTGTCCCCAGTACCACAGGAAAAGAGGGAAGGGAGGGATGAAGGGGAAGAAGAAAAAGAAAAAGACAAAGGGAAAAGAGCCAGGCAAAGAAGTACTGGTTTATACCACAGGTCATAAGGAGCCACTGAAAGACTTGAAGCAAGAAAGGAGCAGGGTAAGATTTTCTGTAACAAAGACCCCATACGTATCTGTGCAGAGAGAAGACTAGAAAGGAGAAGAGGTCCAGGCTTGCAGCTGGGGGAGTCTGCTCTATGGCAAGACTGTGGCCTAGGGAGCACCCTCAGAAGGTTGCCTGTGAGGAAAGGGAGCACTTAAGCATGAGAGTGACCCAATTTCTGGCCTGAATGACCACATGGCTTCAGCTGAGGCAGGTAGCACAGGGCGCCAAGCTGCAGAGCAGATTGGTGAGGAAGGTGAGGCACTGAGGTGTGGGATGCTCCAGGGCCTACCCTATGCAGATATCTAAGGAGCCATCCATCATCAGTTTCACCGGTATCGAGCATAGGAAGGTCTGAGCGACAGCAGCAATTCAGGAATCCTCAGCACAGAGGGGCTGACGAGAGGTACAGGAATGGACATGCTGTGCCAGCTCAGGGTAGTTCGGTGTACAGAGAAGCAGCTGTACAAAGAGCTAATCACAGAACCTTGCACCTAGCAGGAAGAGTCAGAGGGAATTGCTGCAGAGGTGGGAGGCCAACCCAGAGAACACTGCTCACTGTATTCATCAGGCACTGTGCACAGCATGGGGGACATGGACGAGACACACCCAGTCCCTCCCTCAGTGATGCGAGTGGGACAGACAGGCAGCTAGAAAGTCCTTCGGTCTGCTGGGACAAGGGTCGCACTAGGGACATGTAGCAAGCACAGCAGTTGCACAGGCACTTAATCCAGCCTGCAGATCTGAGGGAAGTCCCCAGGCCCTAGCCCAATTCTCCCCAAACCTGGGCCCAGAAGAGAGGAACTTTCCTGTTCTCCCACAAACCACACTTCCTGGTGACCCCAGACCCTACCGCCAGGGCTCAAGTCCTAGGAAGAGCCTAGTCTGCAGGGAGCACATCCTATAAACCCTCCCTTGGAGGACTGATGGATGAGACACTGGGAAAACAGCCCCATAACCCAGGGTACTCATTTGAGCTCCCAATGGACATATGTGCTCTGAGGGGAGGCAGGGCGGCGAGAGCGCCCTCTTTGGACACATCTTTATTGCCAAGAAGCTGAGGAGACATGAACACAGAAAGTCACCCTTTGGGTCAGTCGTGCGCTGCACCTGCTCCCCTCACCCAATTGGGACCCATCCACAGGCCCAGTTATAAGTAGAGCTTTGATCTCTCAGAATGAAATTGCTGCTGGGTTATTGCTCTGGCCAGTGCACAGTGTATGAACTCAGTCCTTGGGGATGAGCTCTGTGAGGTGAGTGTGGAAGACACACGATGTCATCCACACGTGCTTGAGCGCTTCACACAAACACCCACACCTGGCCCCACACTGAAATTGCCCCCAGTGGGTTCTGTGGAATGAAAGTGCCTTATTTAAGCAGGGTGAGAGTGAGGAGCTGGGGGCAGAAGCTCAGGAACATCTGCTTGTACCCTTGCCACCCCTTCTCCCACCACAAGGCAGGAACTGCAGAGTGATGAGCTCCAGGACCTGGAATTCCCAGGCCTCTTTAGCATAGACCCCTTTGGAACCAGCAGTGTCTTGGAAGTGCAGATAAAGCAAGATGGAAACGCCCTGCATTTAGAAAGTGTTCCGCTGATGCCCCTCCTCCCTCTCATCTCAGGCTGAGCTCGCCACTGCGTGGGCTGTAAAAGCAAGGGCTGACCCTAAGTCAAGTGCTGCTGACAGGGAAGGCACAGCTTAGTGAGGCTGGGACAGGGCCCAGCACTGCTGGCGCAGGCGGGAGCCAACAGTGGGAGCCCCGTGATCTATTTCCAGAGCCATGTTCTCCAGTTTGGCAGGAACTATGCTTTGTCTACTTCCCAGGTGGTTCCAGGCAGGCCTCCCTCTCGCTAACCCCTGTCCCAGTTGTTCCTTTCCAGTGAGCATCAAAGGATGCAAACTCAGTTTGGCTTGATCATGAGAAATGTTAAGGACAAGAAAATGGCACAAGATCTCATTTACCCAGCACCATCGGTGTACCCTCAGTGGCCTGGTGCAGAAGGAACTGCATGGGCCAGGGTCAGATAGTTGATATATCCTGTCTGTGAGCCTCAGTTTTTGTAGAGGAGTCATAGCTGCACCTACCTCTAAGGGTGGTTATGAGGGTACAGGCATTCAGCAGGCAGATGTTGAATACCTCCTATGTGCCAACACTGTCCTGGGACACAGTGACAAGCATTCCCAGCCCCTGCTCTTGAGGAGCTGCTTTCTAGTGGACGTACGTGTGAAGTAGTGCACAAAAAGCACCAGGCAGAACACCTCAGCCATGAAGAACCCTGTCAGCACTCACCCTGGACACTCCATTGCTTTCTTGAGTGAGTCGCTGGCCCTCGCTATCAGTGACAGACCAGTGCTGTGGGACAGTGATGCCCTTGAGGTTTTCTGATTGGGTGGAGCTCTGTACCCTTGACTTGATTGGTTTCAGAACACTGTGCTTATGTATATTCTTCTATCTCATGCCTCCTGTTTGCTGTTTTTCTCTTTCTTTGGTGCATCTATCTCCAGTATAGATGCCTTCTCTGTCCCTTGTAGAAGGAGCTGTGCACTCCAAGGAAACCTCCCCAGGTGATTAAAGAAAGAACCTGATTTTCTAAATCTCTCCTTTAGGATGGAGGATGACTCCAAATAAAGATTGTCCCTATTTTAGTTTATTCCATATTATCTGCTATAGTAATAACTGCTCTGCCATTAGCACAGCATGGCTCCTGAGGCTCCTGGATCGCCAGTTTGACCACATCTAGTCCTCACAGTGACCCTCTCAAGGTACCATCTGAACTTTTGCAGAAACTGGGCTTCCCTTCATCATCACTGCTGTTTGTCTCTTTCCTGGGTCTCACTGCTTCTCTAGGCTAAGTGTGTGAGAGCTTCATGGGGTCCCCAGTATCCCAATACCAAGCCTGGCCCAGGGTGTGTCAGGTAGGGAATCAGACTAGTTTCTAGCTGCCAGGGATAGATGGGTACTCAGAGATGCCAAGAGCAGAGTATTCTCACCTGGAGGCCTCTCAGTCAGTGGAGCAGCTGCACCCCAGGGCAGGGAACACTGCAGGCAAACTGAGTTCAGTGCCCGGAGAACCCAGAGGAGGGGTGGGGGCAGCAGCATGACAGTCTGGGGAGCTTACAGGGCCCTGACCATCCTGTCCCCAATCCTTCCCAGGGCCGGCTAACAGATGGGAAGGGGAGGACCATCGACTGTAAGGATGCCATCTTCATCATGACCTCCAACGTGGCCAGTGACGAGATTGCACAGCACGCCCTGCAGCTGAGGCAGGAGGCTCTGGAGATGAGCCGTAATCGTATTGCTGAAAACCTTGGTATGGCATATGACCTGAGCTGTCTGGGAGAGTGACCCAGCCACTGGCACATCTTGGGGCAGGAATGGGATTAGGATACTGGCCTCAGTGAAGTCCCAAGAGGCAGCTTTGTCCCTCATTGACCCTGACCACACCCCAGGTACAATAGAGGTGGAAAGGGACAAACAAAAAAGAATCCTCCATACCCTTGAGGAAGCCCAAAGCCTGCTTGGTGGTAGGAGTACTCCTAACTGAGGAGGGTTCACCAGGATGCAGCCAGGGTCTGGGGACCAGCACAGTGCACACTCCACAGCTAGACATGCTGAAGGGACAGCAGGTCAGAAACTGCATGAAAATGACCATTGCCATTTTCACCCAGGGTGACTCCCTGCATAGGTGAGCATAGGAGGGCACGTCAGCCAGCGACTGTGGGCTGTAGCTGTCATCTTTCTATTCAGGATAAGTCCTGCAGCCCCTTCTCCAAGACAAAGCTAGGTCTTGATGCTGACTCTTCCGCTCCCCAGTCAGCCACTGTTCCCACCTGAGGAACCCCAAGCTTGTAGCACATAGGATCTGGAAGGGCCTCAGGGACTACCTAGGTCAGTGAGGACTCCAACCAAGGCCCCAGGGAGCCTCAGATCAGGTTCACCCCACAGTGGCAGCACCTGGCTCTTTCTGTGGGTAGGAGTACAGGGCAGGCACAGCATCAGAGCTAAGTACGAGGAGTAAGCAGTTTATGACTCTGTCTCTGCAGGTGATGTCCAGATTAGTGACAAGATCACCATCTCTAAGAACTTTAAGGAGAATGTAATCCGCCCCATCCTGAAAGTAAGAGTCTTTCTTGGCACCTCCTGCTGGAGCGTAGCTGTGGGGAACAGGGCCTTAGCCATCCTAACGATGTAGAAGACCCTGTCTTCCCCATGGGGTTCAGAAATTTCCTACCCTCTGGGTCACTAGCACACTCCACCCCCAATCTGGCCCTGCAGGCTCACTTCCGGAGGGATGAGTTTCTGGGACGGATCAATGAGATTGTCTACTTCCTTCCCTTCTGTCACTCGGAGCTCATCCAGTTGGTCAACAAGGAACTGAACTTCTGGGCCAAGAGAGTAAGAAGGGACTGCCATGGATAGGGATGGGACTTCTGCCCACCGGGAATCTGGAACCCTGGGCCAGAACAGCCCTTCCCCATGGGGTGAGGCCAGCAGCCCTGGGGACACATAGTAGCTCCCAGGTCCAGGCCTCAGGCCACTGATAAGAGATGGCCAGATGTAGACAGGCCTCTCTCTGACCCATCTCAGGCCAAGCAAAGGCACAACATCACACTGCTGTGGGACCGCGAGGTGGCAGACGTGTTGGTGGATGGCTACAATGTGCACTATGGAGCCCGCTCCATCAAGCATGAGGTGAGCACAGGAGCCTGGGAGAAGTGAGGCTTTGCCCAAACCCAATCTCAGTCTCTAGGCCTGTCTCCTGATAGTTTGCCTGCTGAGATTGCCCATACCCAGAGCATTTTTGGCCCCCTCGGACCCAAAAATACAAGATGATCAATTAAAACGCCTATCTAGAAGGTAACCAGGTATGAATTCCTCCTACAATTAGGCAGTGGGCTGGGAACCTCAGAAACAGACATCATTGAACCTTTAGCACAGTCCTATAAGCTGTCTCTTTAACCCCACTTAGCACATGAGAAAACTGAGGTGCAGAGACAGTCTCTGACTTGCCTAAGCAGTAAGTGAAAGAGCCTGGCTCCAGGCTGAGGCCACCACCTCATCTTCCACCACTGCAGGTCGAGCGCCGAGTGGTGAACCAGCTGGCGGCAGCCTATGAGCAGGACCTGCTACCGGGGGGCTGTACTCTGCGCATCACCGTAGAGGACTCAGACAAGCAGCTCCTCAAAAGCCCTGAACTCCCCCAGGCTGAGAAGCGTACACCCAAGCTGCGGCTGGAGATCATCGATAAGGACAGCAAGACCCGCAAGCTGGACATCCAGGCACCGCTGCACCCCGAGAAGGTGTGCTACACCATCTAGCTGTGCCCGCCTGCCTGTCCGTGCCCTGAGCATCCAATAAAGACCCCTCGCTGTGGCATGGTAACTGCCCTATCTTCTCACCGTGCCTCCCTCGGCCCCAGCCTGAAGCGCTTCCTTGTCCCCTTGGTCTGCTAATAAGTCCTCGGGAGAGGAACTGCCTCTCCACCCTCTTCAAGGGTCAGAGCCGGGCATGGTAGCACACCCAGTACTCGGGATGCTGAGCCAGGAGGATTGCCATGAGTCTGAGGCCAGCCTGGGCTACATAGTGAGTCCAAGGCCACCTGAACTGAACAGTGAGACCCTGTCTAAAAAAAAAAAAGCAGGGGAGCCCCCAATCTGTCTTTACTTGGTCCCCATTCCCCATGGTCACTGAAACATACTGTGTTCCCTAAAACTAAGAAGTATGGCAGCTAGGAACAGATCTGGATGGCAGACGATAGGGACCAAACTGTGACCTGCATCCTGCACCTGCCCTCTTGCAGCTCGGTCCCCAGAATATCTCCACCAGGAGTGGAGGAAGAGTGCAGAAGCCCAGGCCCAGATGGTTCTGCAGTTTAGTTTGTAGCTACCTCTTCCGCATGTCCTAAAATGCTAAGCGGAAGGGACCGATAGGCCTTTCCCCTGCCCTCTCCCACTGTTCCTCCCCACACCGTGCCCCGCGATCACACCAGGATGAGGCTAGCGTAGGGCACCTCTAGGGGCCTGACTAGTTCATTACCCTGCCCTACTCTGGGACTGACATCAGCCCCAGATGACCAAGCAAACTCAGCTCTGCAGAGGCCTCCTTTGGGAGACAGAGAGTGTTGACATTGGGAAGCTGTAGGGGAGAGAACGGGGGTGAGACCCCGTGCAGGTGGCTGTGGAGCCTGCCTCGGCCCTGTTTGTAACTCTCGTTCCAGCTGAGTCTGGAATAAGCCTACAAGTCAGTCGCTAAGCAGAAAGGCCAGACACCATGCCCTCATGCAGAGGCCCCTCCACAGACCAGCCTGGTCTCAGCACCCCCTTGGCAGATCACCAGCAAGTCCTGGTGCATCCTCGGGCACGCTCTGCGGTGGCCGACCCGGTCAGAAGTCCAGCCAGCCTCCCTCTGCAAGGCGGCATTACCTTTTTCAGGAAGTGGGAGGTGGGGTCCAGGAATCAGAGGACCTTGGGTGCTTGCAGAATGTCGTAACTGCATTGTACGGGCGGTCAGAAACCAGACACAGGCCACAGTGCATGTCCAGCAGCCACCATCCAGCCCCTCAGAGTCGCTGTGCCGCTGCTCCTGCCTCAGTGACTGCTGCTCTGGTGGTGGTCTTCGTGTTGTTGTTTACTTTTGGTTTTGAAATAAGTTTAGATTTACAGGGAGTTGCAAAAATAGAGAATTCTTATATATCTTCTACCCATCTGCCTCTAATATTAACATCTCATAAAACCATACTATGATTGTCAAAATCAGGAAACTTCACATTCCTATGATACTATTGACTGATCTGCAGATACTGAAATTTTGCCAGTTTTCCCCTGATGTCTTTTTCTGACCCAGGACATTCCACATTTTTTTTTTCCACATTATATTTTGTTCTCACGTTTCCTTCATCTCCGTCAGCCTGTGGCAATTTCTCCGTCCTTGTCTTTCATGGCATTGACACTTTTGAAGAATCCAGGTCAGTTATTTCATAGAATGTCCCTCAGTTTGGGTTTCTCCAGTGCTTTCACATGATTATACTGAGGACCTGTAGTTCCGGCAAGACGACCCCAGAAGTGACCTTGGGCCCTTGGTGCCTCCTAGCAGCTGGTAGTGGTAACGCTGAGCGTCAGGCACAGGTGGTAAAGAAACCTAGCCTGGGTCCCAGGGCCTGGAACATGCTAGCCACACCCCCAACCAAGAACACCTTTCAAAAGGATAAAATTGTAATCATCTTTCCAATTTCTTCTTTTGTCTATTCAGACTGTGTCTGGGGTCATTGTTTACTAGGAAATTATCCCTTTGTTCTGTTTTTAAATTTGTTGCCATTAAGTTCTAAGAAATTTACCCTTCTCTCTGTGTGGCTGTGTCTAATGTTTCATTGCTAATCTTGTATTTTTATTTTCTCCCCTTTCAGGAAGTTTTTATATATATACATACATATATATATATATTTTTTTTCTTTTTTAAATAACTGGGTCTTGCCATGTAGTTCAGTGTGGTCTTAAACTCACTACCCAAACTCACTGGCCTCAAACTCTTGGCAATCCTCTTGCCTCAGCCTCCCAAGTGCTGGGATTACAGGCATGTGCCATCACACCTGGCTTATCTATCATATTTATATTTTCAAATAATTGCTTTTTAGTTTATCCTTTTTCTTTTGTCTTCTCCCTACTTTAACTTCAGTTTTTATATTTATTGGTTCATTTTCTATTTTCTTAAGGCTTCCATGTGCTTTTCTCCCCTAAATTTCTTTTTTTTCTTAGAGATGTGAATGGATATTTTATTTATTTTTTTAAAGAGAAAAAATAAAAATGATACAGAATTTCAAAAGAAGATAATAAGAGATTAACAATGGTTAATATATTGCATATTGTTATCTTCAGAGTAGTTGCTATTTTGCATATGTATACATATATTTTTTCTTTTCACTTCCTTCTTTTCTCCTTTCCCCCATCCCAGTTGCTCTTTTCTTTTGACCAATTTCTTCTCCTTTCGTAATATCTATTACACATTTTGGATCTCATTCACTCTTTCAGTTTCTTACGCTAGGGAGACAATACAATGTTCACATATACAAGTATGATTTATTTCACTTATGAGTATTGTCTCAAGTTATATCTATTTACCTATAAAAGCCTCAAGTTTATCCTTCTTTATAGCTAAGTAGTACTCCATTGTATAAAAAATTTGTTGTTTTGTTTTGTTTTTGAGACAAGGTCTTTCTGTGTAGTTCAGGCTGGCCTTAAACTCACTAGGTAGCCCAGGCAGGACTCGAACTCACAGTGATCCTCCTGCCTCACTTTTCCGAGTGCTGGGATTACAGATGTGCACTACTACGCCAAGCTTCTCCCTAAATTTCTAATACAATCACTATACACTTCAGAGATTTTTTTTCTTTGAACAGTTTTCAAGTTCAGCCTCCTGTATTCTAGGAGCCTTAGTAAGGTATCTGGGTCTCATCTGCTCTGTTTACTGCAATCCGTTAGAGCTGCAGTGCTGGCAGGTCTCAATACTTGATCATAAGCACATGACAAATAAAAGTATACTAAGCAAACTCTGTCCCAGGCCCACTCACCCATCCAGACATTCCTGGAGCATCTGTCATGTGCTAGCACCGTACCAGGCTCTGTGAATAGTGAGCTGAATGGCTCAGGATTTGCCCCCTTGGAGCTTACATTCTAGTGATGCAAACAAAAAAGCATGGTATAAGCCGGGCATGGTGGCGCACGCCTTTAATCCTAGCACTCAGGAGGCTGAGGTAGGAGGAGCATTGTGAGTTTGAGGCCGGCTTGGGCTACAACTCGGGCGCAAGGCTGGCCTGAGCTACATAGTGCAACCCTGCCTCAAAATACTAGGGCCAGGAGTTCGGCTCAGTGACTTAAGTGCCTGTCTGGCAGGTGCGAGGTTGTGAGTTCAATCCCCGGTGCTGCAAAAAAAAAAAAAAAAAATACATGGTATATGTGAACTAAGCAATGCCCAGGATGTAATGGAAGTAGGGACGTGGGTCCAACATGACCTGTGAAGTCTAGCAAAGAATCTCAGGAAGGTGGCTATTAGGGTTGGGTTTGGTTTTGTTGTTTGGTTTTTCAGTGTGAAAGTTACCTAGTTTTGATTTACACATCTGCTTGCTGTTCTTGACCAAAGTTAATTATCCAGTAGTAATATTACACAAAGCATGTTCACTGAATGTCTTGCAGCTTCTGAAAAATCTGACTGCTGTACAGAGAGGAGAATGAACAAAGATAGCAGGAGAGGAAGAAGCAGAAAAATAGTAAAGTTGCAAGAATGGCAGCCACAAACCCTATGATACTGGAGTGTAGGCATCGATATGAACTCATGCTTTTTAACATATAGATGGACAGACAAAAGCAGATGTGTACCTGCATGTGTTAGCATATGTCTATACCTCCTAACACTGTCTGCTGAGAGAGCCTAGAAGCAGTGACACCCAGGTAGCAATGAGTGTACCCAGTGTCCAGACCCAGATTTCTAGGTACCAAGATACTAACTGGTTTATTCAAGAATAAATGAAACTAGGAGATTCCTGGAGAAATGGCTGATTGGGACAGGGAAAATGTGAGTGACCCCGGGACAACTTTTGATGCCAGAAAATAAGGAAGCACTCAAAAAGTGATGGGGAACAATGTTGAAAATAATTTGAAAGAGTTCCCAATAACCAAGTGTGGGCCACTCTGAGTAACAAATAATCTGTTAGTATTAGATTATAACTCATAGAATGAAACTAGTATCTATTACTTCATAGTGATGTAAGTTAGTGAAAGATGGTGGGGGGGAGTTCATCCTTATGGTGCCAGTTAATAAATACAGATGAATAAAGAGAAAGTCATCATTAGGCAACTACAACATTAATACTTGTGGGCAAGAACCACTCTTCTCAGATGCGTTCCCGATTTCAACAGGAAAATTCCTAGGGGAGTGGTGCTGGAGACGGGCCTCAAGCATGCAAGGCAAGAGCTGTGCCACTGAGCTACACCCAGCACCCAAATGCATAATTTTACAATAGGGAAACCTAGTTGATCCCTAGACCACAAGAAAAGCAAAAATTACTGTTTTGATTAAATTTTAAAATACATATATATAGGGCTGGGGATATGGCTCAGTGGCATAAGTGCCTGCCTGGCAAGCGCAAGGTCCTGAGTTCAATTCTTGACACCCCCCAAAAGAATATACATATATATATAAAATATACAAATGTTAAGAATAGCATATAATGAACTGTTAAAGTGAATACATTCCTGTAGCCATCACTGTCACCAAAATAGATGCATTCCAGTTTTTAGCTACATATATACTACTCAGACAAGGAAAATGATGGAAAGATGCCCTCCTGATTTTAAAAGCCCACTGTGTACTCGGCTTGATAGTGCCAGAGGAATAACCTAATCATGGTGACTGTAGACGCATAAATCCCAAGTAAAATGAAGCTGGAGCTGGCACAGTAGTGCATATCTCTAATTCCAGCTACTTGGGCAGCAGAGGCAAGGGCATGGCAAGTTCAAGGCCAGCCAGGGCAACTTAGCCAGACTCTATCTTAGAATAAAAACGGATGGGAATGTAGCCCAGTGGTAGAATACTTAACCTAGCATACTGAAAAGCTCTGGATTCAAATCCTCAGTATTAAAAAAAAAAAAAAACTATACTATGATCACAAGGTTTATTTCAACAATGGAAGGCGAGTGAGTTCAAGGCCAGCCTGAACTGCATAGTGAAATACTGTCTAAAAAAAAAAAAAGGAATGACTACAGATCTGAAGTAATAATTGTGTTGCTATTCATTTTTTATGTGGATACTTAATACTATGATTTTTGAAGAGAATGTCCTTAGTTTTAAAAAATGTAAAGAGGTTAAAGGCAAGCAATTTGCAAATATTTTAGGAAACATATGTATGTGTACATATACACACAGAACTTTTAAAAAAGTAAACACATGTACACACAGAAAGCAAAAGTAAGCATTTGGAAAATCTGAAGAATTTGAAACTTTCTGAAAGTCTAAAATTTTCAAAATAAAGGGTTTTTTAAAATATATCAGTGTATACTGAAAAAGTATTGGAAAACAATTTAAAGAAAAGTGATTTGAGTATGATAGATAATGAAAATAACATTTAATTATAAATGCTAAAGCTATCTTTAAAGTTTGAAATAGGAAACTCAACATTGCTTTGAAGATTAGGTGAAAGTAATTAAGGGGAAATACTAAATCAGTATAGATACTGGAAAATATCTTTTTTGATGATATAATTGTGTGTTTAGAAGATCCAAATGACAGTGGTAAAAACTATTAACATTAAAAGGACATTTGGTAAGTGAATGAATAAAAGATAAATGTACAAAAATCAATCTCTTGCCTTTCTTCTACCAGTTAACAGTAACAAAAGCAAAGCATTTCATTCACAATTGCAGCAAACAGGTGTGTATATTTGCTCATATATCCATATGAACTACCTTGGAAAGGGGAAAATTGGGCAGTTAAGGGTCAGCAATGGAAGAGAAACGTCACTATTTATTTTTCACTTAAGTTTTGAACCATATTAGCGTTATATCTACCCAAAATTATGCTTAAAAGTAAAGTTTAAAAAAATATATTGAAGAGCATGAAACAAGATTTGACAAATGAACAAGCCGGATTCTGGAAAAGAATGACTAATAACATTAAAATGTCAATTCTTAATACATAATTTACTGCAACCCTAATTAGACTCAACAGCATTTTTTATTGAGTAAAATCAAAATCAAAATCACGTAATACTAGTATATCTGAGGTACTGCTATCTTCTGGGTCTAGGTGCTCAGTATGTGCATATTACTACTCTGTCACGATGCCATCATGACAGTATGCACACTATGCAGTAAGTTAAATTTAACTACTATCAACATGTCCTAAGTGTAAGTGCGAGAAAATGGAGTTATTATCTGTGACTGGAGTGAAGCTGTATATGGATGTAGAGAAAAAGAGAAAATGATGGAAAAAATAAAGCTATAGAGGCAAGTTTGTGGATTTCAAAGTGCCTCAGATGTCATGCTGAGGGAATGAAGCAACAAGATTTATGCTTTCTGAAGACCCTCTGCATTGTGTGCGATAGTTTGGAATGACTTCTGACCAGTATGCAACACAGTTCCAAGCAGATTGCCTTCCCACTTCCAACACGTACTATGTAACAAAACAAAAAGTTTAACACAATTAGACTTGAAATTAGTCCCTAGGTGTCATATTATGAATTGGAACCTAATATTCAGAGTGTAAAGTGGAAGTCAAGGAGTTCGTAGAGACTTGGAACAGATAGAGACCTAATAACTGGGTGCTGGGGCTTCATAAAACAACAGAAAAACCCACCTCAGCTGGGGCTGTAGCTCAGTGGTACAGCACTTGCTTAGTGTATGCAAAACCCTGGATTTGATCCCCAGCATCAGAAGAAAGCCACCACCTTGTGAAATGAAGACTAGAGAAACGTTTCTCTTTGACCTGGGAAATACAGTAATATACCCTTTTGTGAGGGACATACATAGAATCAGAAAGAAGAAACTCCCACTTTTGCTGTTTGTAATGGTATGGTTTAAATTCATAATATTCAAATGTTACTAGAAGTCCAAATGAAAAGCACGAGGTGCAGGTCCTGACCAATGAAACCCATAGAAGCAAGCAAAACAATTCTATAAGATTATCTCTAAAGTTGTTTTCAGAAAGGAACTTCCTGGAAAATAAATCCTACTGGAAATGAGCTTATAGAGAGAATGTACTTTCCAAAAAAGGTGGGGGAAAGCTCATTAAGGAAACTCAGTTTGAATCTACACTCCAAGAACTATAGTAACATAAGAATAAAAGTATGTTTTAAAATGTTTAAAGAAATGAAACTATAAGGCAAGAAAGGACAGTATGCAAAGAAGAGTAGGTAGATGTGAAACGAGTCATTATTCTAAGTGGTTTTGTCTTGGTTACTTGTCGCTCGTTGCTGAGACAAAATACCTGATGCCCAAAGTTAGGGAAGGAAAGGTTTATTCTTACAGTTTCTTGGGAGTTTCAGTCCATTAGTTGGCTCCAAGATAGCGTGGTATGGTGGGCGTGCTGTTCATGGCGGCTGCAAGCTGCAAGGCACACTGGCGAGAGAGAGGGTGGCCGAAGCGCAACAGGAAGACCCGCCTTCCCTTACACTGTATGTCGGCTGCACCTCTGGGTGGGTACAGCAAACCGAACATAAGCAAGCGCCAGACTTACCCCCATCAAAAGTATGTGAGGACTTGGGGGGACATAGCATACCCCATACAGGTTTCCTCAGATTTACTTCAATGTTTTTTATATTTCAATAATTTTCTCTAATGTTATAGTCCTAAATGATTTAGGTATTAGATACCAGAACTGATAAAAACTCTTCCCCCGCCCTGGAAAAGGGTCTTGCTGGATAGTTCAGGCTGGCTTTGAACTCACTTTGTAGCCCAGGCTGGCCTCAAACTCATGGCAATCCTCCTGCCTCAGCTTCCTGAGTGCTGGGATTACAGGCATGTGCCACCACACCTGGAAAGGATTCATATTCTTAAAAAGATTTGGGTCACACACTGGCCAAAGAAACTTAATGATTTGGGTGCTGATATGGCAAAAGGAGAATGTGGAATAGATAGAGGAAGAGAAAAAAGTCATTAGTGCAATCCCCAGATTCATCACTGGATGCAAGAAAAAAAAAAATGGAGCCTCAGCCACTATCCTGGAACTATTTGGCCACCACTCTTTTAAAGTTGTTCAAGGAAAGAGATGGGCCTCTCAAGAACCCGCCCCACTGGATCAGAGAGGCTCCAACCAGAAGACAACTAGCCTGCCTTCCTGGGGAGTGCGCAACTGGCACGGACTCCAGGAAGAGAAACATCTGCCTACTGGCGCAGCCTAAGAATCAAGGACAACCCCACCCTCCAACCCCCACCCCCAGTAAGCAACTTGCTGGTTTGGAGGTCTGGCTAAATTGATAGCAGCTAAGATACATAAAGCAACTAAATGCTAGTATTTTTTTGTTGATTTTGCAGGCCTGGGGCCGGCAGCCTGAGCATCTCTTTGGAAGATGACAGTAGGCAATGTAGCAAATATGGGGGATTCTCTTCTGTCTTGTCTTCGAGGCCCAATATGGTTCTCATTGTTTTGCTTTATTCTGATTAATTTTTTTTGCTTTATTTTATATTGTTTTTATTGGTTTTATTGTGTTTCGTTTTTGGTTTAATTTTACTATACCTGTTAGAATGGTCAACTATTCTGAAAATAACAAGATATACTATAGTAGCTGCTGTTTTCGTAGTATCTTTTTTTGAAGTTCTGTACCAGTTCTACTGCTTTGTTTTGATTGACTTGGTTCTATTATGTTTTGTTGGATTTTACTATCTTTAAAATAAAATAAATAAATAAAATAAAGCTGTTCAAGTCTAATTCTACTATGCCTCACAGATTTGTCAGTGACCCAAGAGGTCTGAAATTCAGCTGTCCTCCGCACCGCCTCACAGGACTGCCCATCCCAGCCCTTCCCCTGTGTGCTGCAGCACTTCCGTCCATAATCAGCACACGCTTCTACATAAGTACATTCCTGGAAAATCTGCGTCACCTCTTCACCTTAACTGTCACCTAAAGACACTGCTTCCTCTGGCTGTTCCCCAAGAAGCTGCTGCTGCTGGATCCCTCTTAGGCAGAGGCTGCTTTCATTGTCAGACCCAGGAAATGAGCCCCACAGCTTTGCCTCAATTGTCTCTCATCCTTTTAAAAGACACACTAGTCTTTCTCTCCTTGCCCTACCAACTGATTTCCTGACCACTCTCCATATATGTGCAAGGAAGATATTAGCCCCTATATCCTTCTCCCCTAATACATTTCATCATTTTGGGTGGCTTCAACTTGCATGAATGATCAGCACCCTATTCTCCTCACATCTAGCGACCTTTTCCTGCCCTGCCAACCTCAACCACCTACATCATAGTCACATCCTAAATTCTCTCACCAGCAATTGCACTTTGTCCAAAGCCGCCATCCCTCTCTGGCCAACACCTTCCAACCAGCAGTTCACTTGCTTTAACAACCTGTGTGTGATTCTTTGACCTATTGATACTTGTAGTCATCAGCCTCTCAACCCCTGCCATTTGCATTGCCTATCAGCTTCATCCTTCTTCCAAGTCCACTTAGATCTCATGATCCATCATTACCATCTCTCTCTTGCACATATTCTCAGAATCTGGGCTATCCAGGATAAATGGAAGTCTTCCCAAACATGCCAGGTGTGGTGGCATACACCTGTAGTCCCAGCAACTTGGGAGGATCATGTTACTCCAATTCAAGCCAGCCCTAGCAACACAAAAAAGATCTTTCCAAACCTACACTTCAGAGAAAAACATCACATTTCATAGAGCCACCTATCCCTTGCACAGAGCAACGTATTCACACAAGTGGACATAATAAAATCCTATCAGTGGCAGTCATCTGTTCCGTATTTAAAATCTATGTGGGATGAATGTTCCTCCTCTGCTTTTATCATAACCCCATTTAGATACTCAACCTGTGGGCAAAATGAAAACCAATCCAGGCTCCATAAAATAATGGGCAAAGAGAAGAAAATGAAGAGAAAAGGAGAAAGTATGGCTGATTGAGCACAACATGTATCTTCTCCATGTTAAACACATACACACACACCTGCATATCAAAAAAAAGGTAATTTTTTTAAAAACACCCAGAGGAAGCCAGGCATGGTGGCGCATGCCTTTAATCTCAGCACTCGGGAGACTGAGGTAGGAGGAGCTTTGTGAGTTTGAGGCCGGCTTGGGCTACAATACGAGCACAAGGCCAGCCTGAGCTACACAGTGCGACCCTGCCTCAAAAAACCAGGGCTTGGTGTTTGGCTCAGTGACTTAAGTTCCTGTCTGACAGGCGCGAGGTTATGAGTTCAATGCCCGGTGCCGCAAGAAAAAAAAAAAAAAGACACCCAGAGGATTCTGGGAAGATAGCAGATTCCATCAGAAATCTATCTATCTCCCCACCTAGACAACAATTACAGTGGCAGAATCTGTCTCGTAACTATTTTGGAACTGTGGGCTGTATTGAAAGATTGCAACTTCCTAGGGCAAGCTTGGATGGTAAATTGTGGTTACTTTTGGTCAATCTCAGTTCTTAGTTCAGTAGCAGCTACACAGGTCCATACCCTAGCCCCGTGGCAGGCAGCTTTGCACCTGCTTCTGAAGCAGCGTACTGCAGCTCGCTGGAGCCATGATGGGTAAAAACGAGCCTGTCCTCCAAATATCGGACCTGCACTCTGATTGCTGCTTCTGATCACAGAGGTGAAGACAAAAAGAGGTCACCGTCACACCTCTCATTGCTTCAGACTTCTAGGGGGTTTAAAGGACTGATGTCCTTCCCCCGCCCCTTCATTTTTCTTTTTTTCCCCTGTTGAAAACTAATCATTCAAGATTAGGATATAGCAACCAAATACACAATTTCCCACTGTATCAATGGGAAATTGGTTTGAGGACCTCCACAGATACCAAAGTACATGGATGTTCAAGTCCCTTATATAAAACGGTGAAGTAATTGCATGTTGCTTTAAATCATATGTAGATTGTTTATAATGCCTAATGCAATGTAAATGCAATATAAATAGTTGCTATGTTATATTACTTAGGGAATGAAGCCAAGAAAAGTCTATACATGTTTAGCACAGATGTAATCTTTTTAAATAAATCTTTGTTCTATCCACAGTTGGTTGAATCCACAGATGTAGCATGAATATGGGGGTGGAGGAATAACTGTACAGGACAAATTATAATGTGGCAATGCATGCCCAAGCATAGGCTGAAAAAGACCTGAGAAGACTTTGACTTCACACCGAAAGCTGATACATAGCACAGAGGCAGCCTGTGGACAACAACCAGCATGAATGAATGAGAGAATGAATGGATGGTACAGCCTAGAGCTGCCACACTATGAGTCAAATGTCTAGTTTTTAATTTTGAAAAAAAAAACACAAAGCATACAAAGAAACAGGAACTTATGGCCCATCTAAAAGAAAAAAAAACAACTGTCTCTGGAAAATATCTAATGAAAGATCTACTAGACAGTCTTCAGAATAACTAAAAATGCTCCAAGGAAGATATGGAGAAGATACGTATGAACAAAATGTAAATATCAGTAAGAAGATAAAAAGCCTAAAAAGAAAACCAAAAGAAAATCTGGAGCTGAAAAAGACAAGAGAAAAATTCATTACAGGGATTCAGAGGTAGATTGGAACAGGGCAAACAAAGAACTAGCTCATTTGAAGATAGGACAATGGGAAATACCAAAAACAGAAAGAATACAGACTGAAGAAACATGAACAGAGTGTAAGGGATCTATATAGACTTGTGAGGCAGAGAGAATATGTGAAAGAATAACAGCTAAAAACTTCTCAAATTTAAGGAAAGACAGGAATATAAATATCCAATAAACTCCAAGTAAGATGAACTCAAAGATACCCTCACCAAGGTTATAATCAAATTTCTTTTTTTATATATATAATCAAATTTCAAGGACAAAGAGAACCTTGAAGGCAGCATGAAAGAACCAACCCTTCACATACATGGGCTTTTTAGTAATATTATCAGCAAATTTTTCTCCAAAAACTTTGAAGCCCAGAACGTGATGGGTTGATGTACTCAAAGTTCTAAAAGAAAAAAATTTGTCAACCAAAAGTCCTATGTCCAGCAAAACATTCCTTCAAAAACAAGGGAGAAATTAAGATATTTCCCAAACATACAAAAGCCAAGGGAGCCATTACCTTTAAACCTGACCTGCAAGAAATACTCAAGTGAGCCCTGCAGGGGGAAATGAAGGCCAAAGACAGTAACTTGATGCCAAAAAACAAATATCTTGATAAAGGTAAACACAGGCAATTATGAAAGCAAATATTATTATGAAAATAGTTTATAACTGTACTTTCTGTTTTCTATACAGTTTAAAAGATTAATATACTTTTAAAGCTATTATTAATTTGATGTGTAGCTTTTCATGTATTTTCTACATAATTTAATTATTATATTTTCTACATAATTTAATCCATTTCAAGGAGTTGTTTGTGGGTACACAATGAAGAAAGATGTAATTCTATGGTCTCGGTAACCCAAAGGAGTGAGAATGAGCTGTTGAAAACCAAAGTTTTTGTATGTTACTGAATATAGGCTAGGATAAAGTCAGCTTAACTAGAGTGTTAACAGGGTGTTAGAGTATCACAACTTTAGGATGTTAAATGTAATCTCCATGGTAACCACAAAGAAACTAGCTATAGAGTAGAATATACAAAAGGAAGTAAGACATTGATTTAAATGTTTGCTATTAAAAATCAACATAAAAAATAAAAATAAAAATCAACATAAAAGATGGTAATATGGGAAATGAGGAATGAAAAGGCTACAAGGCATATAGCAAACAAATAGAGCCAGATGTGGTGACTCACACCTGTAATCCCAGCACTTAGGCTGAGGCAGGAGGATCACTGTGAGTTCAAGGCCAGCCTGGGCTACATAGTGAATTCAGGGCCAACCTGAACTACATAGCAAGATCCTGGTTCAAAAAGAAAGAAAGAAGGAAAAAAAAAAAAAGAAAGAAAGAAAGAAACAAACAAAAAAAAAAGAAAAGAATGAATAGAAAAATTACTGCAGTTCCTTCCTGTCATAATTACTATAATATAAATGGATTAAACTCTATAATCAAAAGATAAAGATTTGCAGAATTTGAAAATATGACCAAAGCCAGGCATGGTGGTTCACACCTGTAATGCCAGCACTTGGGAGGCTGAGGCAGGAGGATCTCTGTGAGTTTGAGACCAGCCTGGGCTACATAGTGAATTCATGGGCAACCTGAACTACATAGCAAGAACCTGTCTCTAATAATAATAATAATAATATTATTATTATTATTATTTATACTTTGTAGTCTATTCTGAGACTGTCTCAAAAAATACAATAACAAAAATAAAAATATGACCAAAGCCAGGTGTGATGGCATGTGAATGCAATTCCAGCCCTCTGGGAGGCTGAGGCAGGAGATTCACAAATTCAAGCCCAGCCTGTGCAACTTAGTGACTTAGTGTGACCCTGTCTCAAAATATAAATAAATAAATAAGAAAGAGATGAAGATATAGCTCAGTTTGAAGCCCCTAGTAGCACAAAAATAAATAAATAAATTTTAAAAATAAAAACATGACCCAACTGTATGTTATCACAAGAAAGTCACTTTATGTTCCAAGAGACAACTATATGGAAACGATGGAAAAAAGATACTCCATACAAACTAAGAACAGTGATGGCTTATACTAATATTAGATGTCAAAAAGTTTACAAGGAGGGCATTACATATTTTGAGGGATTTTTTTTATTTGCTTGGTTTTTTTATTTGTTTTGTGTGTTTTTGTGGCACCAGGGATCGAACTCACAACCTCACACCTGCCAGACAGGCACTTAAGCCACTGAACCAAACTCCTGGCCCTACTTTTTTAAGGCAGGGTCCACCATGTAGCTCAGGCCAGCCTTGCGCTTGTGTTGTAGCCCAAGCCGGCCTCAAACTCACAATGCTCCTCCTACCTCAGCCTCCCGAGTACTAGGATTAAAGGTGTGCGCCACCACGCCCGGCTTGTTTCTGTTTTTGTGAGACAGGTCTCATCATATAGTTCAGGCCAGCCTTGAACTCACTAGGTAGGCCAGGCTGGCCTCAAACTCACAATGATCCTTCTGCTTCAGTCTCCCAAGTGCTGGGTACTACCATGCCTGGCAAGGACATTACAGACAGGCATGGTGGCACACACCTTTAATCCCAGCACTCAGGAGGCTGAGGCAGGAGGATCCTTGTGAGTTTGTGACCAACCTGGGCTACAAAGTGAGTTCAAGGCCAGCTTGAACTGCATAGTGAGACCCTGTCTCAAAAAACAGGGCTAGGGATTTAGCTCAGTGGCCTAAGCGCCTGCCTAGGAGATGCGAGGTTGTGAGTTCAATCCCCAGTACCAAAAAAAAAAAAAAAAAAGGACATTATATATTAATACAAGGTTCAATACAGCAATAAGATGTACTAGTTTCTAACCTTTATGCACCTAATGACAAACTATCAAAATGTATGGGACGAGGACTGACAGAACTGAGGGGAGAAGTAGACAGCTCTACAATAATAGTTGAAGACTTCAATATTCCACTCACAATAATGAGTACAACAACAAGACATAGAACAAATAAGAAAACAAAAGGTTTAAACAATAAGTTACCAATTAGACATGTGGGCATATGCAGCACTCCCCACCCAATAACAGCATGCACTTTCTTCTCAAGTACGCTGGGACATTTTCCAAGATTGACTGTGTGTTGGGGTATGAATTAAGTCTCAGTAGATTTTACATAATAGATACCATGCAAAGTATCTTCTCTGACTACCATGGAATGAAGTTAGAAACTGGTAACAGAAGTAACACTGGAAAAACATAAAAATATAAAAATTAAACAACACACATTTAAACAACCAATGGATCAAGGAAGAAACCATGAGAAGCCAGGTGTTGGGCCCATGGCTGTAATCCTAACATCCTGAAAGTTTGAGGCAAGAGAATCTTAAGTCCCAGCCTTGCCGGAGCAATTTTGCAATTTACTGAGACCCTGTCTCGAAATAAAAAACAAATAGGGCTAGAGATGTAGTTCAGTGTGTGGGTCCTGGGTTCGATCCCCAGTACTTTGAACATGTAAGAAAAAGAAAGAAAGATATTGGAAAGTGGCTTCAGATGACTAAAATGAAAACACAGCCTACCAAAAGCTATGAGGTGCAGTGAAAGCTGTAATGCGGACTTCCAGGAAGACAGCAAAGTGGTGAGGGGCAGAGAAAGAGCCGCTCTGAGAGCTGCCCTCCAGCCACTGGAATACAGCAACGTGAGGAAGATGAGGAGGAGGGAGGTGCGTCCCCGGGGCCCAGGAAGGATCTGAAACAAGAATCTGGCTGTAATGCTTACACTGCAGAAAGAGAAAAATCTCAAATCAACAACCCTAACTTTCAATTTAAGGAACTAGGAAAGGAAACTAAACCCAAAGCTAACAGGAAGAAAGTAATAAAAATTAGAATGGAAATGAATGACATGAAGACTTTTTTTAAATATAAGAGGGAAAAAAAAACAATGAAATCTCAAAAAGATCAACAAAATTCACAAACTTCAGCTAAATGGACTACCAACAGAGAAGACTCAAACTACAAAAAATCTGCAGATGAGGGGCCGGGGATGTAGTTCAGTGGCACAGCGCCTGCCCGGTAAACACAAGGCCCTGGGTTTGAGTCCCAGTACCCAAAAAAAAAAAAAAATCACAAGATGAAAGTGGAGACATTGTACTGATTCTATAGATAAGTAAAGGACTATAAGAGAATAGTATGAACAATTGTATGCCGGTAAATGGGGCAGCCTCAATGAAATGGATAAATTCCTAGAAGTATAAAATATACTAAGACTAAATCATGAAAAAAGAGAAAACGAATAGACCTTTAACTGTTGTATTAGTCAACTTCACTTTATATAGCATAATACCTGAGGCCAGTTTCTTATAAGAAGAGGTTTGTTTAGCTCAGAGCTCTGGAGGTTCAAAGGCATGGTACTGCATCAGCTCGATTCTGGCAGCCACGGCAGATGGTGGCGCATTGTGCCAGGAGCATGTGATGAAATGAACTCTCCCGTCTCCAGCCAGGAAGCAGAGAGAGAGGTAGGAAGAGGATCAATTCTTTCACATAAAATATTCTGTGGGACATTGCGCTTATTTAAACCATAGCAACCAGTAAGGTGATTGTAACAAGGAAAAGACTTACCCTGATGACTGAATGGGTTAATTAATTCTACAAAGCATTTAAAGAAGAATTAATACCATTCTGAGTCAAATTCTTCCAAAACACTGAAAAAGAAGGAACCCTTTCTTACTCATTCTATGAAGATAGCATTACCCTGATACCAAGCCTAGGACAAAAAGACTAAAAGAAAAGAAATATACAGATCATTATCCCTATAATACTGATGCAAAAATCCTAAAAACAAGACCCTAAAATTAAAATCTAATAGCATATTAAAAGTATTCTATAGTGTGACCAAGTGGGATTAATTCTTGGAATGTAAGGATAGTTCAACATATGAAAATTTATCAATATAATATACCACACAAACAGAATGAAGGGGGACGACCCTTGTGATAATCTCAATTGATGCAGAAAAAGCACTTATAACTTTCACTGCCTCTTTTTTTTTCTTTTTGAGACAGGGTCTCACTATGTTGTCTAGGCTGGCCTTGAACTCACTATGTATCCCCGCTGGCCTTTAACTCACAGCAACCCTCCTGCCTCAGCCTCCTGAGTACTGAGATTACAGGCATGTGCTGCCACTCCCTGTCACCTTTTCATAATTAAAAAAAAAAAACTCTCAGACTAATAGAATAGAAGGAAAATATTTATACATAATAAAATCCATATATGAAAAACTCACGTTAACATCATACTCAATGGTGAGAGACTGAAACATTTTCTTCTAAGATCGGAAATAAGCCTAGTGCATTGGCACACACTTGTAATTCCAGCTACTTGGGAAGCTGAGACAGGAGGATCACAAGTTTGAGGCCAACCTAGGTTAGCAAGACCTTGTTTCAAAAACAGAAAAGGGCTGAGGATATAGTTCCACAGTAGAGTGCTTGCCTGGCGTGGGTAAGGCCCAACATTAAGTCCTCATTATCATAAAAAAAGAGGAAAAAACCAGATACACACACTGCTGAAAGAAATTAAAGCAGACCTAAGTAGATGGACTAGAAGACTTATTGTTGTTAAAATGTTAATACTATCCAGAGCAATGTACAGATTCAGTGCAATCCTTATTCTTACCAAAATTCCAGTGATGGGGGGAAGCAGGGAAAAAAAAGTGTTAGCCATGGTGCTGCACGCCTGCAGTTCCACCACCTGAGAGGCTGAGGCAGGTGGATCATGAGTTCAAAGCCAACCTAGAATACATAGTGAGACACTGTCTCAAAAAACAAAACACAATCGCTTCTTGGTCTTTTGGCTAAGATTAAATGCAGTGTCAAAAAGCAAAACAAAAAGGCATGATATGGTGCATGCCCTGTAATACCAGCACTGAGAAGGCTAAGGTAGGAGGATCACCATGAGTTCAAGACCCGTCTGGCCCACATTGTGAGCTTAAGGCCAGTCTGAACTACATAACAAGACCCATCAAAAAAAGAAAAAAAAATTTAAAAACCCATTCCAAATTATTTCATGTGGCTGGGTGTGGTGGCACATACCTGTAATCCCAGCAGTTGGAATCCTCCTGCTGAGGCAGGAAGATTGCTGAGAGTTCGAAGGCAACCTGGGCTACAAAGTGAGGTCAAGGCCAGTCTGAACTGCATAGCGAGACCCTGTCTCAAAAAGATAAACAGATAAATGAATAAATGAATAAATAAAATTTTATGTGAAACCTCAGAGGAGCCTAAAGAACCAAAACAATCTTGAAAAAGGAGAACAAACTGCTTCCTAATTTCAAAACTTACTAGAAGGTACAATAATCAAACAAAGTGTACCGACATAAAGACAGATATATAGACCAATGAAATAGAATTAAGAGATCATAAATGCAGTAATTTTTGACAAGAACGTCAGGCTCATTCAGTCCTTTTTTTCCCCAGTACTAAGGATTAAACGCACGGCCTTTACACTGGGCCTCCCCACTCCGTCCCTCCCTTTCTCCATTCCTGCCGCCCACCCTGAGACAGGGTCTCACTAAGTTGCCCAGGTTGGGCTTGCACTCGCGATCCTCCCACTTCAACTTTCCAAAGTACTGGGTTTATAGATATACGCCACCTCCCCAACTAGCATCATTCAGTCTTTTCAATAAGTGATGCTTCAGTATCTGGATATCTGCATGCAAAAATGAAGAAACTGGATGCTCACCTAACATCATACATATATAAAAATTAATCCCAAACTAGTCAGTGATTTACATGTAAGGCTTAAAAATGTAAAATTCTAGAATATCTATGTTTAAAATCATATGACAATGGAATTCACAGTGATTCCTTGGATGTGACACCAAAGGCACAGGCATCAAAAAAATAACAAATTGAATTTAAAACATTTTTTTAAATTTTTCAAAACAGGGTCTCATTATGTATTTCAGGCTGGACTTCAACTCATTATATAGACCAGACTGGCCTCGAACTCATGGTAATACTGCCTCAGCCTCCTGAGTGCTAGAATTAGAGAAGCATGCCACCATGCTCAGCCTTAAAACATTATTTAAATTTGCACAATGAAAGATACTATCAACAGACGAGCTGGAGCGGCTGCCATGGGGAGCAGGAAGGGAAGCAAGAAACAAAACCACGCTTTCCTGTGAGCCAGCTGGTGCGTGGGCTGGGAGACAAGGAGAGCAACCCCCAACCCCCAGAAGCTATGGGCTGATTCAGAGGAAGTGAGGCTGAGATGATAGCAACTGAAGTAAAAAAAATAATAATAACTCAAGCTTGTATTATTTGATTGGTTTTGCAGGCCTGAAACTGAGATAAAAACAGTATGAGCAGCTGGGCATGGTGGTGCATGCTTTTAATCCCAGCACTTCGGGAGGCTGAGGTAGGAGGAGCGCTGTGAGTTCGAGGCCAGTTTGGGCTATAAGGCGAGCACAAGGCTGGCCTGAGCTGCATAGTGCAACCCTGCCTCAAAAAACTAGGGCCAGGAGTTTGGCTCAGTGGCTTAAGTGCCTGTCTGGCAGGTGTGAGGTTGTCAGTTCAATCCCCAGTGCCGCAAAAAAAATAAATAAATAAATAAAAATAAAGTTCTGATGCCCATTACCCCCAGCATTGACTGAGGTAGTGGCAGTGGGTTTTGGGTGCCATAGACTCTAGACCTTTGTGGCTTAGAGATGGTAGAGAAAAAGTGGGGTGGGCGGGTGCTGTTTGTGTGTGTGTGTGTGTGTGTGTGTGTG